>SNQJ01S0080315.1:22701-52032 GCA_010110895.2 Picea sitchensis | reverse complement strand
CCTCTCTCTTCACCCTCTTTATTTCTTTCTCATTCTACCTCCCTCTCTATCTCTCTCCATATCACTCTTGAACTTTCTTATGCTTGTGTTGGCTCTCTCCCTCCCTCCCTCCCTTCCCTTCTTTCCCTCCTCCCTCTCTCTCCACCCTATCAAAACTTCAATATAGATATAAACATAGATTATATATTCGTTAAGTGACTGTTCTCTTGTATTGATCAAACAATTCAATATAAATACAAACAAGATCATATATTTTTTAAGTGAAATAGAAAGTGATTGTGGTCATGCACTAATCACATTGCAAATATTTGGTAAATTTATTTAAAATACAAACTCATTGCAAGATTACAAAATTTTATACACAACATTTCTTTTATAATTATTGAGCTAAAACTTGAACAAAGTTACATGAGGATTGCATAGCTTGTAAATTTAAAATGTTTAAAGAGATTATTTCATGATAATAAAGTAACCTACACCAAACATTCAAGTTTTCAAACTAAAAATCACATTCCACCTTAAGATAATCAAAAGTTAGTAGTTCTAACATGAAATTCTTATGCTTGTGTATGAAATCAATAAGGTTAAGTATACAATATAGGAAGAAAGAAGAAATGCATGCTAAATATTTTCAAGTACCATTTGCATACCCAAGCAAGTTAATTTGAGAAGGCAGGGGCTGACTTGAATTGGAATTGTACCTCCCCTTTTTTTTAGCAATAAGAGGATTCACTACAACCAAAACATTTTCTTCCTAGTGATTACTACTATAAACCTCCCAATTTAAAATGTGAGTCAATAGGTGATACATGCATGCCTTAATAGTAACATGGATCTTTGTGCCCAATTCTATTTTTTAACTATTATGGCACTTAGAGAAAATGATAACAATATATATTTTTTTGTCATGGTACATGGAAAAATGACTAATAAAGAAAAAATCATAAAATCAATGATGAGTAGAACATATTATGAATTTTTTTTTACCCTATAATTAAAAAAAATGACATAATTTTCATGTTAAATTTGACAAGTAATTTTTATACCATTAGAATATATTGTATCACTTTCTAATAAACTTAATTTGATTTTTATTAGTTTACAATAGATTTACATTTTTTTATAAATTTTATTGAATTTTTGCAAAATTTATATAATAAATTTAATATTTTTAATATTGAATATTAATTTAGCCCCCGGGGAACATCTCAATTGGCAAGTGTCGTGATATGAATTGTTATGTTCGATGAGGTTCCGAGTTCAAATCCCCCCGACTTACCCGTTCATGCGGAAGTGGCATAAATATGGCACCTGGAGGTTATAGTGGTAGTGGTCAGAATCGACCCCATGTCACGCGAGTACAAGACCACCCAGTTGTCGATTCTGCCAGATACAAAAAAAAAAAATATTGAATAATAATTTTAAAATTTTTGAAATATAAAATTGTATTTTAAGATTAGTTGATATCTATGAGGTGATTAATTTTATGTGATGTGACATCAAATTATCACTATACAAAAATAATTTTAAAAAATAAAACAATAATAATAATTTGTAATTGCCTACTATTGCCAATTGTTCTATGTTAATTTATCAATTGTCTTGTGGCTTGATTTCCATTGATTACCATTGAATACATTGTCACAAAGAGACATCATCACAGTAATGACTGCATCACTTTATAGATAAAACCATAACAACTAATATGAAGACCAAGACATAGACTAGATCTCTATATATCAATATGTTATTATTGGACAAATTTGAATTTGAATATTGTTTGTTATTAATTTACAAATTGACTTTTAAATATATAAACAAAGAGCTGAAAAGTTAAAATTTAAATATACCTTCTTTGTAGAAATTTTAAATAAAATGTATCGATGGATTTATGATCCAGGTGGATATCAGTGGGCACCTACCTATTCCAATTGGCTCCTCTTGACAGTTTTTAGTTCAACACGTTCTTCTGTGCTTCTTTGTAATTGTGGGTTCCACACTTTCAGGGCTGTCTGAAGCCCTACATATCTACCAGGTGGACACTGGTGGCCTCCCACTTAATCCAACTGGCTTATTTTGTATGTTTTCATGTCAGCACATCTTGTTTTACTTCCAAGGCCATTTTGGGGCCCTAAACAATTTTTTTTGTCTCACCACAGTCAAACTATAAAATGAGTTAGATTTTGACGACGTAATGTGTAGTTCGTGAAAAGACCTTTCCAATGGGCTATCACTTGCCTAAAACATAGGTTGTATTCAAAAGTTACGACCCTGGGAAGTTGAGGTACCAAATTACCCATAAGGGCCCACATAACTTTTGGTGTTTGTTGGGACAGGGGCAGACCCAGGGTTCAACGCTTCGACAACACACCAACAAAACTCTAACTACCGACCCTTTTGGCAACACCTGTGAAGTAGATGAAGTCTCACCCGAGGTAGAGGCAGGGGGGCTTGTAGGACTCGGGTGTCTACAACCTAGCTAGGACATCGATCACAACACTTAATAGAGCACTTAGCCAACAATATGCATTATATTAGGATTTTCATTCACATCGAAGATCAAACCCTAAGTAAAGAACAATGTAGTAATAATCGGATCAAACACTTCCAATCGCTTAGCACATTGCATTAACTCAGATCTAGCATTCATTTACCATCAATAGAGCACTAAGCATCCATACATCTATCTAACATACATCAAGATCAATGCACTAAGCAGATAAACACATAAACAACATGAACAACATTGCACAAATCACATCAACACAGGATATACGTGGTTCACCCCAGTGTGGGGCTACGTCCACCAACTTATTCTTCTTCTTTATTAATCTTCAATCTTTCTACATTCTTCAGCTCATGTGCACAAAGCCACAGAGCGCAACTCTGAAGAGGACAAGAGATCTGCGCGCAGCCCATCAGATCCTCCTTCCCAAAATCAGGTCAAGGCACAAAGCCAACTCCTTATTAGCACAAATCCTTACACAGTCTATGCACAAAGCCTCTTACAATCACTTGCACTTAGCTAGAACTTTACATATTCTTGCACAAAGCCTACTTGGACAGACTTCACTCTAAGTCCTATCTACTTATGTATACATTACAAAAAGGCCTAAACATGGGTAAAACCATGGGCCGACATCCCATACTGGTTACATATTTACCCTAAAATCCCAAAAAGTCCGCTAAACAAGTGAGATCCCGCGATCTCAGCTCCGCTTGGGCAGTCCGTCTTCGACCAGCCTGTCGAAGTCCCAAAAATGGTCAAACATGACCAATGTTCTCTCAAAACTTGGTCGAGGGCCAACAAGCCCCCAACACTCACCTGTGACTCGTCCCGAGTCACTCTGATCTAGGCAACACTGCTTCGAAGGCCTTGAGCTTAGCTTGAGCTGCCTTGACTCGTTGCTTCACCAAAGCCTCCTACTCGGTGAACTCCTGAATTAATTGCTCGATGACAGGCCCTTCCAGTCTCTGTTCCACTATCGCGACCACCTGTTCCAGCTGTGAGACTTGTCCTTCGATCTCTTCAAAAAACATGCAAGCATTGTCCTGCACCGGTTGGAGCCTCTGTGTCACTTCCATGACTTTTCTATGGATAGCAGTAATTTGCTGCTAAACTGCGCATTGTTCCTATGATCTTTTCATCTTCTCAACTGCAGTAATCAACTTCATCTTTGCTTGCACGGTGGACACTTGCTGCTTCGCCTCCTGGAGCTGTGCTTCAAATTTCCTCAACTTTGAATCTTATGCAAGGCGCTCATAGGTCTGCGCACTTCGATCACTTAATTGTTTACACTTTGAGGCCAATGCCCTGATTCTTTCTACTGTGTTCCTGACAACGTCTTCCCTCTGACCGCACACTTCTTGCGGAGTGCTAGGTACTGCTTGGAGTTCTAACTCTATTATCCATGCTTGAAGCTATTGAATGGCTTCGACGATCTTCCCCACTTGTATTTTAGTTGACTCTGGTTCCTCCTGTGCCAAGCCTGACACAGAGAGAATTTCTCTAGTTACTACCTTTTTGACCATAGTCTGCTCTGCAAGTAGATGGTCTTTTTATTTCTGCATCTTCTCTTTGTCCTCCTCGAACATCGCCCTAAGTTCATCTTTCTCCTACTGCGCAACTCGAAGTTGCTCTAAGGCATCCTCCTTTTCTTGCTTCATGGATTATGTATCCTATTCCTTTTCTTCTTGGGCTCAACTAAGTCGAGCCTCTGTCGCATCTACTAACCTTCGCAATTGGGTGGGCTCATCCCCCAATTCTAGATTTTTCATTGAAGAAGGCGCAGTTGGTACTGCACGACTCAAATGGATAGCTTGTTGTATGTCCTTGAGCTTCTTCTCTATTCTGTCATACATCGGCTCCTGCTTTGCTACATGTCTCTGCAAGATGTCTTATGAAGCATCCTCTACGGCTACGATGATGAGATCAACATCATCCACTATGAGCACATTCTTTGACTGGGGCTTGTTGGTGCGAGCCTTCTTTCTTGCCGAAGGTTTCTCCGGGGAAACCTTCCTCTTTTGCGATGCTTCTGTTGTGGTGAGGGGATCCTTCAACGGTGTAGATTTTCCTTTGTCTTGTTTTTCTCCTTCTTCCCTGCCTTCCTCTTGGTTCACTTCGTCTCCTCCTCCTCCTGTAGGTGAGTCAGGCCTACTTTCATCTGATGCGTTGTCCTCCTCATCAGTTTCTATGTCTTGGAATTCTTCCTTTTTCTTCTTTTTCTTTGCGCTGCTTTGTCTTTCATACTCAGTCTGAGTGACCAAAGGACTTCCGATGATGTCGAGGTCGGATATTTCTGCACCTTCGACCGATACAAGGAATCATGCTGGCCATTCTTTAGTGATATTTTCCATGTCTTCATCGATCAATTTATAGTAGGACTGCAGGTCCTCCTTACTTTCATCCCTACTCGCGGTGATGTAGATGAAGTGTCGGTCTGTGCAAAACTTCGCTAGTGGCCTGTACTAATGGAGTGTATTCGGTGTCATCCATGGGAATGATTCAATGGCATGCTTCAGTTGTAGCTAGTAAGCATGGAAGACAACGTTCGACTTCCATGGCTTCACCATATCGTTTGTATACCACAAGGTGGCAAAACTCATGGCCAACGGTTCTGATGGCTCAAATTCCGGGAAGGCTTCTCCTTTCGACGTTTTCCAGGCGACAAATGTGATTAAAATCAATAACCAACTAAAATGAAACTTCTATCCTTGGTCCTGCACTTCACGATAGTCCTTCTCCAACTCGTTGATAAGGTAACTTGCCCATTTCATCTGCATTCCTTCGACACACTTCCCTGCAAGGTCAACTACGAACCCTGTGACCTGTGTCAGATAGTTCTTTCAGACGATCTTGCAAGCTATAAGTTGACAAGCTAGGCACACTACGCTATCCTGGTTGGAGGCTACCTTGTAGCCTCGCTTTCCCTTCTCTACATCGCCATAGGTTTCCTTTATACATTATTCCATGGAGTGATCTGCAACCTTCCCTGTGTAGAACTGTTGAGGGTCTGGTCCCTGCATGCTTAGTCCTGTAATGAGATGGATCAGCACCAGATCCATAGTCACGTTCCTTTCAAGCCACATATAACCTCCATGGTAGCACGACAAGAGGAGTTTAACACAAGCATTAACCACCCGATGTCGGTCGAAGTGGGGTATCTTCATCACATTCAAGATCATTGACCACACAAGATCCTTAATCCATGGCTGGGGAACTATCTTGGGCTTCTTCCCAATCATCTTCATAAGGTACCTATGCGTAGCAAGGATCACATAGTTCTTATTGTCTCTGAGGTTGAAGTCGTTGATCTTGAGAGATGGGATCAATCCCAACTGGGGTCCAACTGCGTGTATCCCCTTTGGGAGGTACACAATGATCAACATGTATTCAAAATCATATGGGACACTGTCACGGCTAACTGCACCATCCAAAGGCGGGATGTACTCAGGAAAGACCTACGAGATCTGCTTCACGTTAGCCAGATCATCGTAGTTTTTTCTTATTTTCTCAGTCGCGGTTCGACTAGACCGAAGTCCATTCGAGGGGGATACTTGCAATCTACTAGTCAATGATGCCTGTATTCCTACAAGCATGACTTTCTCATCCATGAGGTCTATCAAAATATCCTCCATAGACTTCTCTAGCGCGCTATGCTCTCCCAACATTCACACTTGTAATCAAGGAGATTGAGTAGGCGAACATACAGACAAGGTGATCAAATGGACGGTGAGGTCTTGACAACACATCATGGTACAATGGATTCTTTGTTACCTCGCATAATCATAGTTTGCAAAAAGTGGTTCCGACGCAGTGTCTGACGAGTTAAATAAGAAACGACGTAACAAATTCCTCCAACGGGTAGGAATGTGTCAATCAATACGAATCCAACCGTTATGGCGTGGTCTCAACGGTCCAATGGTGATATTTTCATCAATAATTGCATTTCTAGCCGTTCGGGAGCGTTATTCTAACGGCTGGGACACCTCCAATGGTCATATAGCTTCTCCGTGGAGAAGTCCCATTCTGCACGGTTTTGCTATTCCAACAAGGTTCAAGTTCTGCAAGCTTGCCTTATGCGAAGTCTTCTCTGGAACTTCCTGCAGTTTTTCTAATTTTGCTTTCTTCTTACTGAGATTTCTGGCCTTCTTTCTTGTGATTTGAGTCTTTGGATTCCTCTTTCCATTCTTATTCTTATCTTCTCTTAGAATAGTAACTTCTCACTGCTGAGGGTCTTTCAAAGGGTTCAAAGGTAATACCACTTTTCTTACTATTTCCGGGGTGGATGCACTTCTTTCCTGCATGGACAGGTTCTTTAAGCCTTCTTGTGTTCATTCAACTTCAACAACTAATTCTCTGGCCCTCTGTTTCTTCGACTTATCCTCTTGTTCTTCTATTATTCACGCTATTTTTCTAGCCATGAAGTCCCTTAATTCTTGTTTTTTCTGTTATGTAGCTTCCTTCTCTTCTTTCCTTCGGATCTGATCTTTCTCAATCCAGGTCTTTCCTAACAAAAGTGGAAAAGGGGCCTTGTTCTCAACAAACTTAATGACTTCAAATTATTCTTCATTTGATGTTTCATGAGAAATCATAGGTACATTAGTAACTCTTCCACATAGGGTTATCATATTTCCTTTAAACAATCCTATCCTTCCCAATGAAGGAACCATAGCAGGCTTTCCAAAAATTTCCCAAGTGCTTTTTGGCATAATATTCACATGTGTTTCTTCATCCAGGACACAGTCTATGTCGAAGTCTCCTATTCTTGTTTTTATGCGCTGCTTTTCTTTTAAGATCTCTGGTAAACTGATGTCGCTATGATCATTCAATGTTTATTTCATCTGTAATAATATAGTCTCTGATTCTTTCTGATTCTCTAGCATATCCTTAGTCCCTTGACCTTCTTCATAGTTTTCTTGTCTCATGTTCATCTTTTCAACTTTAGCAATCATTCTAGGGAAATCCTCAACTTCGTGACCAATAACTTTACAACAAAGACAAATAGGACTTGTACCAGGGCATTCCTTAGCAAGATGTCCCGATCTTCTGCAATTATAACACAGTGTCAATCCTCTCTTTCTTTTAAATGATCTCCAACCTTTCTTGTACTGCGCACTGGGGTCACAGTGATGGACATGCAATCTATAAAAATTCTTTCTAGGTTCCTGCATCCACTTGTTAGTCCAAAAATTCTTTCTATGCACAGGAATAACATATCTTTCTCTATTTCTATCAAATTTATTCGAATCAACTCTTTCTTCTAGTTGTGCCCTAGTTATTAGGCTAAGAAACAATCTATAAAACATACCTAGATTCATACTTTCGAAGCAAAATTTTTCACTTATCTTACCTTTACCAGAGCACAAAGCTTTAATATCTTACCTCTTTTCTTCAGATCGGGCTTCTCTCTTAGCACAGAGCTTCACAAGTCAAGTAGAATACTGCGCACTACAACAACAGATATACACAAAGATATTTCTCTTTTCTTCAGTTGCCAGCAATCACAGTTTCTGGTCCCGACAACAGAACGATTTTTTGGGACAGGGTTAGACCCAGGGTTCAATGCTTCAACAACGCAGCAACAAAACCCTAACTACTAGCCCTTTCAGAAACACCTACGAAGCAGATGAAGTCTCACCCGAGGTAGAGGTAGGGGGGGTTGTAGGACTCAGGTGTCTACAACCTAGCTGAGACACAAATATGTGATTACAACACTTAACATAGCACTTAGACAACAATATGCATTAGATTAGGATTCTCATTCACATAGCAGATCAAACCCTAAGTACAAAACATCGCAGTAATAATCAGATCAAACACTTCCAATCGCTTAGCACATAGCATTAACTCAGATCTAACATTCATTTACCATCAATAGAGCACTAAGCATCCATACATCTATCTAACATACATCAAGATCAATGCACTAAGAAGATAAACACATAAGCAACGTGAATACGATTGCACAAAGCACATCAACACACGATATACGTGGTTCACCCCAGTGTGGGGCTACATCCACCAACTTCTTCTTCTTCTTTATTAATCTTCAAGATTTCTACATTCTTCGGCTCCTGTGCATAAAGCCACAGAGCGCAACTCTGCAGAGGACAAGAGATCTGCGTACAGTCCATCAGATCCTCCTTCCCAAAATCAGGTCAAGGCATAGAGCCAACTTCTTATTAACACAAATCCTTACACATTCTGTGCACAAAGCTTCTTACAATCACTTGCACTTAGCTAGAACTTTACATATTCTTGCATGAAGCCTAATTGGATAGACTTCGCTCTAAGTCCTATCTACTTATTTATACATTACAAAAAGGCCTAAACATGGGTAAACCCATGGGCCGACATCCCATACCCATTACATAAACCCTAAAATCCCAAAAAGTCGACAAAACAAGTGAGATCCCACGATCTCAGCTTTGCCTGGGTGCTCCATCTTCGACCATCCTGTCGAAGTCCCAAAAATGATCAAACATGATCAATGTTCTCTCAAAACTTGGTCGAGGGCCAACAATGTTTCATCTCCTAGGGTTAGTTTTTTTTATGTCTAGGGTTTTTGCATTCATGAGTAATGTTAAAAAGGCCTCCGGAGCCTCATTGTAATCATTCTTCTCAGATGGATTCACGTAGCAACCACATCTCTTCTCAGAGATAACTACCACCATTCGAGAAAGTGTTTCAGTTTTGTAGTTTTATATTTTCAACCTATTTCATTTATTCAATAAAAGGTATTGTTCACTAGATATCTATGTTGTTCTTTATATATCTATGTTTATTGTATTTAGTCTGTTAATCAATTCATCCCTCTCCTAAATCTGGATCAATGGTATCAGAAGGGTTTTCTCTTCATTTATTTTTCTTTGTGCATGTCCCTGACAAGATCTGGGTACAAGAAGTTGGGACAAACCAATCGATACTTTGTAAGATCGGTCGTGCCGAGTCGGAAAAAAACCCATGGGAGATGAAAATAAAGATGATGGAGGAGGAAATCCTTTTAAAATGTTTCTCGAGGAAGCCCTTGCGCGACAAAGGAACGAAATGATGGACAACTTTGCACAGATCCTTCGATGACTGTCCACAGGAGAAGCATATTCATCAAGCGACTAGGAAACCCCCTTCAAGGTACAAGAAAATTTTGATATTCCATTATTTGAAGGACTAATAGATGCAGATGCTGTAGATAAATGGTTGAAATTGCTCGAAGGGTATTTTTCGGTCCACAATTTTTTTGATAGGGAAAATATTATGTTTTCACTCAAGGCCACCCCCCATGTTAAGGAATGGTGGGACACTTACTATGAACAAAGGGCCATAGAGGAATCTGCAATATTTGTGGTTGCCCCTACATGGGATTCCTTCCAGGATGCCATTAAAGAATAGTACTACCCTCTTGGAATCTACGAGGACCAGTACACCAGATGGACCACCCCGCGTCAAGAAAGGGACCAGACAATACCATATTTCACCAATATTTTCCATACCCTACGCACCAAGTTGGGTATCAAATACTTTGAACAACATTTGGTGCTCAAATACCATGGTTGTTTGCATAGATACATTCAAACATAAATGGATTTTCTAAACATCGCCTCATTGGGTAAGACTTATAGATATGTTGTCAAGATTGAGCATAAATTTAAGCATAAGAGGCGAGAGTTTGGATCTGAAAACTCCTCACAGTCAAAGCAGGGAAAAGGCTTCCCCAAACCACACAACAAGGGACAGAGAAAAGATGACCACTCTTAGTACAACTAGTCCAATCCACAACACAAGAAGGGCAATGAGAAGATGAAGAAGGACACGGGAAAATGGTGTGAATACCATAAAATCCCTTGGCACAACACTGAAGAATTTCGCTCCAAAAAATCATGCATGGTCGATCTGAACGCTTCCGAGTCAGAGGCCGATTGTGATTCCGAATCAAATCTAGAAGTAGGGAAGCATATTATCGATGTTGAACCCAGTGCCACTATCGCTACCACCAAATTCCAGCCAAGGGAACCAAAAGAACCAGATAAAGGAGAACACCTCTTTCACTCACATATGTGGGTAAAGGGGGCTCTGATTCATTTCATTTTCGATAGAAGCAATTAAAAGAACATAATCTCAGCAGAGGTTGTCAAGTGGTTGGACTTGCTGACAACACCGCACATGCAGACCTACACCATCGGCTGGCTTCGCTAAGGAAGATATCTCTGTGTCAGCCAATAGTTTCATCTTCCCTACGATATCAAGCCTTTCAAAGATGAGTTATTGTGTGATATTGCTCCCCTTGAAGTTTGTGATGTTCTTTTAGGAAAACCATATTTGTGGAAGCGTCATGTTGTGTATGAGTCTAGACCCCAGAGTGTTATTATTACTTTGGGTAGACAATTGTACAAGATACCGGAGGTAGTGCTGCTTACTGCTATTTCTTTAATATTTTCTAAGCAATGTAGTAAGGTCATTTCACAAACCGTGAAATTCTTCTTCTTTGTGATTTGTGCTCACAGTAAGCAGAAGGTCGTTCCCACATCCATGGCCTCTACACAGAGCCTCTCTTTGCAACAGAAGCAAGTGGACAGGATCATGGAAGAGTATAGAGACATCTTCTCCTCACCCATCGGGGTATCGAAGCACTTCCAAGTCAAGCATCCAATTGATCTAACCCTCGGTGCACCTCTGCCTAATGGACCATTCTACTGTTGCTCGTTGATGGAAAATGAAAAAATCAAGCATCATATCCAAGAGCTTCTTCAAAAGGGGCACATCAAACCCAACTCCTCCCCTTGTTGAAGCTCGATTGTACTTGTACAGAAGAAGGATGGGACCTAATGACTTCGCATTGATTACAGAGCATTAAAAAAAATCATAGTCAGAAACCAGTACCCAATTTCTACGATTGATGAACTTCTTGACCAACTCAAGGGGGAAAAGTTCTTCAGCAAGATTGACCTAAAGTTTGGCTACCACCAGGTTCCTTTCGAACTAACTGATGTCTGCAAGACAACTTTCAAATCTAAAGAAGGTCTATTCAAATGGTTAGTCATGCCCTTTGGCCTAACAAATGCACCGACCACTTTCATGACGTTGATGGATGATATATTAAGACCCTTCACCAACTCTTTTGTGGTGGTATATTTGGATGACATCCTCATCTTCAGTAGAAATTGGGAGGAGCACATGCGGAATATTCAACAAGTTTTGAGCACTCTGTGGCAGAAAAAGCTATATGCCAACATGGAAAAATGTTCCTTTGGCATGAACAGGGTCTAGTACTCGGGATACCGTTTTTATGAACATGGGGTACATGTTGATCATGCTAAGATCTAAGTCATCCATGAATGGCCAGCCCCAACCACAGTAACCGAGCTTCAGATCTTCTTGGGACTGGCCAACTTCTACCGATGGTTCGTTTTGGGATTCTCCCATATTGCATGGGCCCTCAAACACGTGACCAAGGGAGGTGGCAGGGAAAATTTCGTGTGAGGGAAGGAACAAAAATGAGAATTTGATTATCTGAAGCATCGCTTGTGCTCAACTCTAGTACTCTCCTTGCCCGATATGCAACAACCATTCGAGATTGAGATTGATGCATCTGACTATGTTGTAGGCGTAGTTCTCACTCAGAACGGTCATTCGGTGGCATACCATAGTGAGACACTCTCATATACTATCCATAAATACCCCATCTATGACAAGGAAATGTATTCCATTGTACAATCTTGTCATCAATGGAAACATTACATTCCGGGAAAGGAGATGATCATCCACACTGATCACAAACCTCTGCAGTTCATACAAACACAAGGGAAGTTGTGGAACGACCGCCATCATAAGTGGTCCACCTACCTGGAACAGTTCCATCTCAATATCAAGTATAATACAGAGAGAACAAATCGTGTCACTGACTTCCTCAGTCGACCTCCCGTGGTTGCACTCACCACTGTGCTCCAGTCCTGTGGACATGAGGCATTTGAGTGGCCCCAACTTTGTCAACAAGATCCAAACTTTTCCACCACGTATCAGCTCTTGGGTACAGGCGTGACTGACACCGATTTTCACATTCAGGATGGGTTGTTATGCCATCTAGGCCATCTATGTGTTCTTGCAAGCTAGCATGCAAATTTGATTTTGGAATCCCACTACAGTCGGATGCCAGGACATTTTGGCGTGGAGAAAACTGTGGTTGTTCTCTAGAAACATTTTTATTGGCCAAAAATTTGATAGGACGTCAACAAGTATATCAGATCTTGCACTTCCTATGCCATTGCCAAGCCAGCCATAAAGAAGAAAGTATTATACACCCCTCTTCCTACCCCCAAGAAGCCTTAGGAATCCATCTCGATGGATTACATGTCTGGCCTTCCATCCACCAATCAAGGAAATGATTGTGTATTTTTGGTCATTGATCGGTTTTCAAAGATGGACATCCTCACAGCCTGCAAGAAGAACATCACATCGACAAATACTGCCAAGATCTTCTTCAAACGAGTGTGGGTCCATTTTGGGATACCATAGACCATCATCTCCTATTGGAACAACAGGTTCCTCAACACATTTTGGTCGAGTCTATGGTCATTGTTAGACACCAAGCTCACTAAATCCACTTCTTTCCACCCCCAAACAAATGACCAAACATAGGTCATCAATCAAATGATTGTGCACATCCTATGCATGTACAACTCTAAGAATCCATGTACATGGTATGAGAGTCTCCCCTATGTTCAACACAGTTACAACAGGGCTCTCCATAATTCCACTGATCATAGCCTATTTTAGGTGGGACCGGGATTCCAACCATTGGGTCCCATTGAGGTTGCACTACCTCTGGAAACCACACAGATAGACTCTTCCCATGTTTAGTCTGAGACCAACAAAGCCTCCAGATTCATTGAGCGGATTTAGCACATATGCCAACAATTCCATGAGATTTTGTAGAAAGCCAATGCTAAGTACAAGCAATGCCATGATCAAAACAGGGTACCGCACTAGTTTCAAGTTGGAGACAAGGTATGGTTACATTTGCAGAAGGAGCATCTTATAGGGCCCCATTTGAAGCTCCTCGCACTTCGTTGTGGGCCTTACACCATCACCAAGGCTATGGGTATCAATGATTTTGAGCTCAACACTCCACCCTTTCTTGTCTTACACCCATTGTTCAATGTGGACCTCCTTCAACTATATTTTACACCATTATTGGACACCTCATATATCGTAGAATAACTGACACCAATAGAGCTCAACCCCGATTGCATGGAACATGAATCCACTGATCATATAGTGGACACACAAGTCAAGAGCACTCATTAATAGAGGATCCAGGTTTATCGGGTTGTCAAGGAAGGGAAACTCCTCCCCCAAGGGAAGTGACTCACCTAGGGCCAAATTCAACAGAGGTTTACTCACCTGACAGGGGAACTCAATGCAATGGAGACCATTGCTTCCTAAGAGGGGAGGACTAATCCAGATGGATATTGGTGGCCACCCACCTATTCCATCTAGCTCCTTTTGACATTTTTTAGTTCAACACGTTCTTCTGTACTTCTTTGTAATTATGGGTTCCACACTTTCAGGGTTGTTTGAAGCCCTACACATCTTCTAGGTGGATACCGGTGGCCTCCCACTTAATCCAACTGGATTATTTTGTATGCTTTCATGTCAACACATCTTGTTGTACTTCAAGGGCCATTTTGGGGCCCTAAACAATGTTTTTTTGGCTCGCCACAATCAAACTGTAGAAGGAGTTAAAGTTTGATGACGTAATGTGTAGTTCTCAAAAAGGCCTTTCCAATGGGCTATCACGTGCCTAAAACAAAGGTCACATGCAAAAGTTACGACCCCGTGAAGTTGAGGTACCAACTTACCCATAGGGGCCCACATAACTTTTGGTGTTTCATCTCCTAGGGTTAGATTTTTGGATGTCTAGGGTTTTGGCATTCATGAATAATGTTAAAAATGCCTCTAGAGCCTCATTGCAATTATTCTGCTCAGACCGATGCGCGTAGAAGCCACATCTCTTCTCAGAGATAGCTACCACCATTCGAGCAAGTGTTTCAGTTCTGCAGTTTTACAGTTTCAACCTATTTCATTTATTCAATATAAGATATTGTTCACTAGATATCTGTGTTGTTCTCCATATCTATGTTTTTATTGTATTCAGTCTGTTAATCAGTTCATTCCGCTCCTAAATCCGGATCAATTTATGAATAAAATGTGAGTATTGAAGTGAATCCCCAGCTTAATGAATGCATTATTTCATGTTTAAAAATTAAGTTTGAAAAATAATAGATTTGTTGAATTATTTTGGGGGCTATGGTAGCAACTACGACATAGAAAAACACTTTATATGTAAACTTTTTGACTTTCATGAAATGTTCAAAACCAGTTTCATTAAAAATTCCTTTTCCCTAAAACATGTGAAAACACCCTGAGTTGAACATCATGTATGGCCATGCTTCAAGAAATATATGAAATCTCTTTCAATGATATTAATAAGTTGTGGAAATGTCTTACACTAGAACTCTTTGTTTATACATAGTTGTGGAAATGTCTTGCACTAGAACTCTTTGTTTATACATGGAAAGACATCTTGCACGAGAACTCTTTGGTTATACATGGAAAGACATTTTTCATTTGTTATCCAAAACAAATTGTTGTAGGATAAACTTTTACCAAGTTTTTAAAGCGTATATAACTATGTGATTTATTAAAAGTGACAAAAACTTTAGTGGCATAAAAGGTAACTATGATACAACTTTGAGGCTCAACATTGAGTGAACCACAACTTATGCACACCTAAATTTCATTTTGGCAATTAGCATATGTAAATATACCATCTATAAGTTATGAGTAGTGGTTCAAAAGAGTATTTATAGAAGAAAAAGCGTGTTCATAGAAATTTTAAGCAAAAGCGTGTTCATAGAAATTTTAAGCTTTATGTTAAGGGATGCTTTCTACATTATAACACAAATTTAACTAAGAAAATATAAAGGTAGTGATTCTAAAAATGTAACGAAAGTGGCATACAACTTTTTAAGTCAAAACCCTATGTTAAAATAAGGAATAAAACTAGAAAGTGGCATACAACTTTTTAAAGTCAAAACCCTAAGTTAAAAGAAGAATAAAACCGTTTAGAGTCCATTGTTGGGTTATTTTGACATAATATTTAAACACTTGTAATGTCAAATTTATTTTATTGGAGCTTATAAATTATACATTACCTAACTTATGATTCAAATGGCTAGGATTGGAAGATAGATTTATCTCATCCTAATTTATAAAAGAAAAGTTGATTTATTGCAACATAATTAAACTTGAAAATAATATAATCAAGTATCAACTCTTGATATTCAATTGTAAAGAATTTTTAGGGTTTAATAAAATATTTGACAAGATAAATCCAATGATAAAATTAGCTCACCCATAAAAAATTCAAATATTAAATATCAAATGTATTGTACGAGTTGAGACTCAACACAAATATGAGCCAAGTACAAACCATAAGTCCAACATGGATTACAAATCCCACTAAAAGCACAAGTATGTGCAACCTCATCGACTTTCAAACTCAAACGTTCCACCCATAACTTAGTCTTTATAGTCTAATACCTTTATGACTTCCAAACTCAAGTGTCATGCTAAAGGTTAAACCCCCATGCAATATAACCCATTCTAAGACCAATCATGGCCTCCTTGCAGTACAAAACCATTGCAAACCCTAACCTCCAATTCAAACAAAGAATAGAGTCAAACTTCTATGGAGGAATAGAACCCAAAAAGGCCCATAGCCTTCCTTTCCTTCAATCACAACGATCTCCACATGCAAGGCTATCCTAAGTCGAGGTTCACGTTCTCATCCAAGTGTAAAGTAATTGTATGGTGTAGAATCATCGTGTAGTGTGGCTATAAAAAGGATATGAATGATTGTATGTTGTAATTGCATGGTTTACAATCAAAAGATATGAATGATTGTATGTTGTAATTGCATGGTTTACAATCAAAGGATATGAATGATTGTATCTTGTAATTGCATTGTAGAATCATTGTGTGGTGTACAAATGGTTATAAAAAAGATATGAGTGATTGTATGTTGTGGAACCATTATAAAAAGGATATGAATGATTGTATGTTGTAATTGCATGGTTTAGAATCAAAGGATATGAATGATTGTATGTTGTAATTGCATTGTAGAACCATTGTGTGGTGTACAAATGGTTATAAAAAGGATATGAATGATTGTATGTTGTGGAACCATTACATGATGTTGTACTAATGAATGAAAAAATGTATGAAAAAAAATTAATCATATATTTGTATTATTATTTTAAAATAAGATTCTCTATTACATGGATTAGATATGACCACTCTATCTCTAGGTTTATGGGGCTTCTCTTAATATGAAAAAAATGTTTTATATGTTGGTCTACTTTTATAGAAACAAAGGAGCAACAACTTTGACACTATTTGGGAATCCATACTGAAGAACCTTGTTCATATAAAAATATATTCAGACTATAACTCAAACTAGTTACCTATCACTAATTTCCTCTTTTCTATGAGAAACTAATGTCTCCCTCCACTGAATGGTATCCGATGTGCAAAGTGTTCATAGATTTGGCTTACCGTGGAGGAAATTTGTCGAATATAATTAAATTTAAAGTTATTAAAATAAAAAAAAATTGAAAAAGGTGTTCATCCATTGAATTTACACAGAAAGGGATCGACAAATGTTGAAAATCATGTTCCATGGCCAATACCCAACGTGGTATATTGCAAGGTTATGCTAGTTGTCTTCCATATATCAAGGAAGCTCAATGTTTTTTTTAAATGAACATCACTTCTTTTGATTACAACAATTTCTATTAAGTTTTGAGAAACATGACTTCTTTTCATTACACCAAATTTAACTAAATTTATTCTCTATATAATTTATAGTTTTTTATTGGTTTTTTGGGTTTTGATAGTATTGGTTAATTTTGAATTTATTGTTTTTTTTTTTTTTTAAGTATTAGTTAATTTTGAAGAATGTTACCAAACCTACCAAAATCAAAAACCATTTTTTTTCAAAGATTACAAGACTCTTACTTCCTTCTTACATCATCGCTATGAAAACAAAACCATCCTTCATCAAATAATACAGTCCTTAATCAAAACAAAACTGGTGGAATATTTGTTGTCCTATTTGGTGGTATAATGTTGTCAATCAAAACACTCTTGCATCAAACTTTGTCTATGTAAATGCTTTTACATCAGATAAATTCATGTTTTAACTTATCATCTTTCAAAAAAAAAAACATAGTTACAAGATTTTCTTCTTTGTTTCATGAATATATTATCAAATAGCCATTTTTTCAAATCTCTCTATTTTCTTTCCAGTACCTAGTGCATAATATATCCCATCTTCCTCCATCTGCATTGCTTGCTTTGATATTTGATATGCTTCCTCATTGTATTCTCTCTCTATATATGTTGTGCTTTTAGTTGATGAAACTTCTTGCACAACACTCAAATTTTTGACATCTAAGGCTGAAGAGTAACCACCTGTAAATTGTTTCATGTGAAAACCAGTCAATAAAAATATAAAAAAAAACCAGTTGTAATCTTTTTACCTTTTGAAACAAGAAAAATATAGGATACATCACAGATCTAACAATTCCCCCTTGGTATTTGTTCCTGTACCACACATCATCTTAATGCTAAATGTACTCAAAACTGGGCATTTTAATATAACACCAACCCCACATTTCTGGCCCTTACATTATGATGCACCATAAAAAAAACCAACTGCCAGATTCCATTCTAATAAGGGAGGTCTAACTATCCTGATAGGTTGTACAGTTTGTGTATATTTGATTTCGCGCAAGTCCTGCAAAATTATGTTGCAGACCCTGACCAAATAAGGTGTATGATCCTAAAAAATAACCAATTTCCTGTGCTTCCAAATCTCCCAGCAAATATAGCATGGAATTTCTTTCCAATATTCCAACTTTTTGATCCAGAGCTGAAAACACTAAATAATTTGTCCTCCCTCCCAACAACTATCAAGTTTTAGTTCCTTTAAGATTAAAGACCAAATATTTCTAGCAAATTGACACTCAACAAATAAATGATTCACCTTTTCCTCTTTTCCCCCACATAGGACACATTTGCACATTTGCTAGGACCAATCAAGCCTCTTTTAGCTAAATTTTCCAAAATGAGATTTTTTTTTCAAACTTCAGCCAACATAAAAAATTAACTTTTAGAGGAATTTTCTACTTCCAAAGTTCTGCATACCAGAACTTTTGTCTTCTCTCCATATGGTGTTTACGAAGTGTGGAATTCAACTTCATGTTTTTCTATATCATTAGTTTTATTGTGCATAGCTGGTCAATTTGGCAAAACAATCAATACACATTTCAAAAGGAGTGAATGATAAGCTTTCTTCTTATAATTTTATAACATATTTTATTAAAGTATGAATCTCTAAGTTTTATCTCAAATAATAATATATGTTATTTTTTTTATAATTTTATAAGATATTTTATTAAATTATGGAAAAGTTTTATCTTAAATAATAATATAGATTTTTTTAATAAAAAACATTAAAATTGATTTTAAATTTAATTTATGTGAAAATAAAAAAAAATCATTGATTAATCAAGCATTAAATATTTTAATTAAATTTAATTTATGTGGAAAAAAATCCATTAATTAATGTTTATATTTTAATTATAAATGAATTTAACCTCACACATATTTCCATCTATTGAAATTATATTGTTAATTTTTACTTCCATTACATTTTCTATGATTACAAAATTCCATAATACTATATAACAAATAAAATTTCTTTACATAATTCTTTTGAAAAAGTTGGATTGAATTTTATTTTGAAACTAAAATCTATAATAATTTTTTTTTACTTAATTCTTTTGAAAAAGTTGGATCGAATTTTATTTTAAAACTAAAATCTATAATAATAAAATGTAATCCATAAAGTTAATTTTTACTTCCATTACATTTTCTATAATTACAAAATTCCATAATACTATATAAAAAATAAAATTTCTTAAAAAGTGGATTGAATTTTATTTTAAAACTAAAATTTATAATAAAATTTCTTTACATAATTATTTTGAAAAAGTTGGATTGAATTTTATTTTAAAACTAAAATCTATAATAATGAATAAAGCAAGCAATTTGAATTAAGAAATATTAGGTTTTTAATAAAGCAATCAATTTGGATTAAAAAATATTAGGTTTTTATAATTACAAATTATTAAATTTTATTTTAAAATTAAAATTTATAATAATGAAATGCTTTTCATTTATCATGTTTTTTTTTAAATAAAAAGAGAGAATATATTATCTTGTGCTTAAAAAGCAACATATGTAAAAAGATAACAACCATAATAATCAAACTTGCCAGAAAAATGTTCTGCCATGAAAAATGGAAATTAGAATAGGTGGTTTGAACGAGAGGTTTTTGATAACAAAGAAGAAAAACTACTAATAACACCAGAGGTTCTTGAAAATAGGAAAGCAAAACAACTAACACCAAATAATTTATAGTAGGAGAATTAAACATGAAGCGAACCCGGATGTTCATCGTGAATAATGATGAAGGCATAAGGTTGATTGCAAGTTGGGAAACGACTCTTTGCAGGCTCGCCTGAAAACAAATTGAATAGGAAATCCATGTGGTTGCTCAGGAGGTTTGGATGGTACCTTTGTTCTACGAGATCCCTCCTCATCTTGAATATGAGATCGAGATACTCAGCTGTGAGCCTGCATACTGGGGGCGAGGCGTGTCTGTTCAGGACCTTGTTCTTTGGTGCCTCGGGATATGCATGTTCATGCCATAATTCACCCCATTGAATTTATGGATCTACCGTTATGGGGTCGGCTGAATCTGGAAGTCGCGAAGGAAGCTTCTCTTCTCTCGGACAACTCATCGTGAACAACTGCTCTGTGCATGTCGGAGTAGTTCCATCACCACCAGCGTACTGCATTGCCATTTCCTCACCAACAACCTGCAAGTGTTAAGGAATATCCACCCAGTGCGAAGGATTTTCCTCCTCCACGATGCAACTTCCGTAATTTGGCTCCAGGATTAGCAATTGAGGCATTGCTTGGGTTTCCATGGCCCAATTCTGATCAGAAAAGGGAGGGAGAGCCAGATTTTCTCGTGGGGAGGGTTGGAGAGCCACGGGACCAATGCGGTGATGCTGGCGTACTTGGCTATAGTAGGCTAGCCCGCGTTTGGGCTTTCCTCTTTCATAGGGCATGTCGAGATCACGCACGATGGAAGAGCTGAAGAGGTTCGTGCGAAAAGGAAGGAAAAGAACGAAAGCATGGGAGAGCAGAATGAAGTTAGCCGAGGAAGAATGAGAGGTCAAGGACGGAAGACAGCGGTAAAACCAACAAGGAAAGACAGAACCCTGCCTAATAACTAGCGAGGTGATGGCCATACGGGCTATGAAAGATGCAGTGCAATGGGTGGAGGCCATCATAGAAAATCCCGTAAGCCATATGTGAACCGCCATAAGAGTTGCTGGACTATCTCAACACTCTCCTCTCTGCTATGCGTAAATGTGGAGCATGTCAATTGAATTGGGTAGGGTGCCGACGACGAGCGCTTTAACTGCCTCTGCTACCAGCACACCATAGCTCCAGGTGGCACCCCATCCGAGGGATTTTCATTTATCATGTTAAGAATGTAAACATGTATTAATTTTTTATAATTATAATAAATAAATTAATTTAAAGAATATTAGATTTTTAAAATTACAAATGAAATGATGTATATTAAAATTTTTTCTCTTTTCAAAATGAAATAATAATATTTAAAGTCTATATTTATTATGAAAAAAGGATATTTTTAATTAATTTTGATTTTAAACATTAAAAAAGATATATGTGTTTTTATTTAGATCCAAAATTATTATTAAAAAAATCTAAAAAAATTAAGAAATTATGTTTTATTAAATGAGAAATGAAATTTGATACCAAAGTATACTTATTATCATTATTATTAAGAATTACAAAACTTAATTTTTTAAATTATAGAATTGAAAAATCGAGTTATTTACATGTCAATAAACTAATTAAAAGATTTTTTAAATTAACATAAAATCTAGAACTTATGAACATAAGTAATTAAAATTAAAACAAAAAACAATGAATTAATAAATATTAGAATAAGCATTAAACTTAATAACAAAATTAAAAACCCTAAAAAATTTAATCAAGAATAATTTTAATATTTTTTTTTTTACTAAAAACCTAGCCTAAATTTCCCTTCACCTTTAGTATTTAATACGAGCTCTTCTCATCATTTAAACCCATGCTTCCTATCACTTTTATTACAAAAATGTGGCTAATCCAAACACTTCTGAAAATCCCAACCAAAAATCTCATTAATCAAACTAATTAAGTTTTGTATATTTGTAAAAATTTAAAAATTATATATTATTAAATGAGAAATGAATTTTGATAAAAAGATATACTTTATTATTATTGTTATTAAGAATTACAAAGCTTAATTTTTTTAATTATAGAATTGAAAAATCAAATTGAAGTTATTTACATGTGAATAAGTTAATTAAGTTTTGTATATCTGTTTATTTACAGCTTATTTTCACAATATCTAATCACTTTCATTACATTATTATTAGGAAATACTTTCATGGCATTATTTAAATTGTAAAGTTTTTATTAATGTTTTCTAGATTTATATTAATTAAAATGACATAAACCACTTTATTTTTTTTTATATATTTTTTTAATTTAATTAGAAAAAGTTAAAATTAAACATCTTTTTCTTTTGTAATAATTATTTTTACTATTTAGAATAATAACTTGAACTTTATTCTATTTATTTATATACTCCTATTATTATTTTCTTAAAGACAAGCACCACATAACATTGTTATTCATTCTACTGGTTTATCTTATCATTTGAGGAGGATATAATTTTATACCTTTCTATGACCCGTTAGAAGACTCTGGACAAATAATAACTACTTCAATTTTCTATAACGGCTACAATAACTATTTCAATTTTGTATAACGGTTAGAAAGCTCCTGAGAAACAATGACGACTTCAATTGTGTCTATAACGGTTAGAAGGCTCTTGAGAAACAATGACGACTTCAATTTTGATCCCCGCGAGCGCGCCCAGTCTTCGACACCATCATTCTTTTTCTTGACACGTAATCTGATAAACAGAGGTGACAAATTTTCCATTGTTTCCGAAATGGGCGCTGCCCCTTCAATGACGAGAGTATACGAGACCCGCTCTGAGTTGAGAGCCGTCGATGGCGTGTGAGAAGGGTCATTCATTCCACTATTTTCTGACGCGTCTTTTGGTTTTAAAAGTGACAAATTTCCCTTCAATAATCGGGTGCTTTGAATAATCGAAATTGCAATCCAGCTATGAATTATACCATATCAACCACTTTCAATTCGTCAAAGAGAGGTGACAAATTTTCTATTGTTTCCAAAATGGGCCCCGCCTCTGCCTCTTAATTCAATGACGAGGGAGCCTGCGCTGACTAGAGAGTCGTCGATGGCGTGGGTCATTGATTCCACTAATTTTGTGGCGTGTATTCTGATTAAAACAGTCACAAATTTTACCTGAATAACCGGGTGCCTTGAATTTACCCACACAATCGAAATTGCAATCCAGCAATGGAGTATACCATTTTGAATTCGCCGTAAGTTTCGAGACCCCTCACCGAAAGATAAGGCGATACAAGTGGTCCGTATAGAAAGCATAAAACAAAGGTGAAGGTTTGGTTTCCAGAAAAGGGTCCCGTCCCGTCTCGTCTGTTGATTCATGGAAGAGGGTACAAGAGACCCCGGGATGACTTGAGAGTCCGTCGATCCATCGTCTCATTCCTTGAATATGCATATTGAAAGAGGGATTAATGGATTTGTTAGTATCTGATTTATATTTAAGAAAGTTAATTAGGTTTAGTTGATATAGTTATGGAATGGAGTGTTATTGTTTTATTCTTGTTAATAATATATTAATAAAGTTTGGTTTTCAGAAAAGGGTCCTGTCTGTTGATTCATAAAAGAGAGTACAAAAGATCCTAGACTTGAGAGTCAGTCATCCATCATCTCATTCCTTGAATATGCATATTGAAAGAGGGATTAATGGATTTTTTTAGCATCTGATTTATATTTAAGAAAGTTAATTAGGTTTAGTTGATATGGTCTTGGAATGGAGTGTTATTTTTTCATTAAAGTTTAAATTTTATTTTTGTTAATAATTTATTAAATTTATTAGGAAAAATTAAAAATTTACCATGTTTTTCCTAAATTTTTATAAACCTTGGTTAATTTATTATTTTAATAATTCATTATTGAATGAAAATTTTATCATTCTTATTAAAAAAATTAATAATTTATTCTTTTAATGTTTTAGTTTAATTAACTATTAATATATTATTGCATTATTAAAATTTTAGTGTATTAATTGAAGGTATTATTAATAGTAAGACTACTAAGACTCTCAAGGATAATACTGATATTAATGTATTAATAACACATTAATAATAAAATTATTAAATCATGAATAACTATAATATATTATTATCAATTATTAAAATATTATTATGAAGGTGTAATTAATATATTAATACATTATTAATAATTTTAATAATTTAGGTCTCGTATAGGATGGAGTGTGCTGTTAAGGTACTCTGTGATGTTGTGATTTTGACAGCTTAGATGTCCTTGAGTTGCGATTTCCCAACCCAGGTTAGTCCCACAAATCACGAACAAACTAACAAACAAAAAAATTAATTTTAATAATTTATTATATTTTTAATGTATTTTTGTATTAATTTATTGTATTTTTATTGGTTCTTTAATTAGTGTATTTTTTTATTTAATGCATTTTTTAATAATAATACTCTGATATTTAGATTATTAAGACTCTTATTAATAAGATATTATTAATAGGTTTATTAAGATTTTACAAGAATTCATTACTATTAATGCATTATCATTAATATTAATGTATTAGTATATTATTCTAGTTTATTATTAATATAATAATAACACACACACACACACACACACACACACACACACACATATATATATTCTTTTTATTTTAGGAATTTATTATTAATAAATATTACTTTAACTTTTGAGCGTTAGGGTTTCTAGTTCGTCGACATAATCTACTATAATCATTCCCACATCTCTTGTATTAATTAATCAAATCTTCATTCCTTTCCTTTGATATGTTGTTCTGATGATGAATCCTTTGACTTGTTGTTTTGATGGTCAATCCTATGACTTTCTAATTTCAAATTGGCCTCCCTCTAGATAGACTAGATCCTCAACCACTCCCTCAATGCTCTAGCCTACATCTCCTCCTTCACAGACCGCTAGACTTTCTCCAAGATACAATTCATGTCATCATTGTTACCATAATAAATGGCATAAATTCGCTTGTAGATCACATACAAATACCTCCTCTTCTTCACCTTGTAAGGCTTATCAAATGGCTCTTTGGCGCCAGGGAGGAATTTTTGAGCCGCACTTGTACAATTGAGTGCTAGAATATTGTAACATGCCATCTTCCAGCAATTAATTGTACAAGTGCGACTGGGAAATTCCTCCCTGACGTCAAAGATATATTCGGTAATCCCCCTTAGGCGAAGAAGAGGAGGTCTAGGTATACGATCTACAAGTGAATTGATGTTATTTATTATGGTGACAACAATGACGAGAACAATATATTGGAGAAATTCGAGCGGCCCGCAGAGGAGGAGATCCAAGCCAAAGCACTGAGGGAGTGGTAGAGGATCAAATCTATTTAGAGGGATGTCAGGTTGATGGTCAACAACTGCAAGGTCGTTTCCATTAAGTTGGTCCTATTAGTGGAACATAAGGATGTGGTGGAAGAAATGGAAGAGCAGGACAAGGGAAACTAACAATAGAGAGAGCGAGAGTCTGTTTCCCATGTGTCCCTCTTGGATGAGAAAGCGATCAAGCGCATGGTTGCGGAGGAGAAGAAACATGATGAAATTTTTAGTAAGTACATGGGTGAGGATCTAATGGAGGAGCAGGTCGAGGCCAAGGAAATGCTTAATATTTAGCGATAAGACATGCTGACAAGGTTTATGGATCATCGGTTGTTTTTTTAAATGTGATTCTTAACTTCTATTAAATACACAATATGGAGCATAGGTCAATCTTGAGGCCGACATAGTGTTATAACTAAGACAATTACCATGGTCTTTTCTTATTGAACAGGGAAAAGGGGCACTAGGAAGCCTCCCTAATTATGCCAAAGTAGCGGCCAAGATGATGGAATTGGAATGGAATGAAGTTGATGTTCCTGGTGCCACAGAAAAGGGCCCTAGTTGCATATACTTTGGGGCTATGAAATTCCTCCCCATCCCCAAAGAGCTATTTGATAATCCCCCTTGAGGGGAAGAAGAGGAGGTTTAGGTATGCAATTTATAAGAGAATTGACGCTAGTTCATATTATGGCTATAACAATGAGGAGGAAAGTATATTTGAGATAGTCGAGCAACCCGTGAAGGAGGAGATGGAAGGAAAAGCATTGAGGAAGTGGAAGAGGATCGAGTCCATGCACTAAATTATAAGTGGCACCGAAGAGTGACCTATGTTTTTTCCTCCACAAATAAAAACCTCCATAAAACTTTAATTGTGGAAGTTTGCATACGTACTTTGTCAATTAAATCGTGGGTGTGTGCACAAATTTGGTGGACGTAAAAATGGCAAGGGGGTCAGCAGGAACGCACACTCGCAGAAATGTTTGTGCATTCTTAGAAACATTCACGCGTTCTTGATTCTATAGGTTTTGAAAATCCCGAACCTCCACTCATATTGCCACAGATGCTCATTGGCAGGAACGTGCATGTGTTACTAAGAATGCATGCACGTTCCTAAGAACACATACGTGTTCCTCTGTCAGACAATTTTTAACTGGTTATGGGAACGATTTGTGCCCATTTTCACACATTGCGCTCACGTTTTTACCCTTATTGAACAAAGAGATATGAGGAGAAAAGTCAAGATATTTCTACCTGTCCCAGTCAAGCAAGGTATGTTTGTTTTCTCTTATTTTCCTCCCAATTTAGTAGTTTTTACTTTTATTCAATTAAGTTAATATATTATAAAAGAATCTAAATTATATAAATTTGTAATCTTATAGAGAAATATCATCTATAAAATTTAGATAGAGTCACCTCTTACATTGCCTAACATTTCCCCTTTAAAAATAATTGTAGCGAATTTACAAGAAATGTGATTATTTTATGTTTTTTTATTTTTATTTTTTTTCTTAAAATATGTATTGATGTTTTTTGTAAATTTCTATTTTAATTAAGAAAAACCGACCTAATTTACATGCCATGCCTTATTAAATTGCAACATATATTATAAAATGGAACCCGAAGACAATGTA
Source organism: Picea sitchensis (assembly GCA_010110895.2). Lineage (NCBI taxonomy): Eukaryota > Viridiplantae > Streptophyta > Pinopsida > Pinales > Pinaceae > Picea > Picea sitchensis. The sequence continues at coordinate 25,096 of SNQJ01S0080315.1, read as the reverse complement.
AACTGCCCACAAGAAGACCAAGGCGAGGAAAACCCCAACCTACCACAACCACCCAACATAGACACACAAATTGATGAGGGGTTATCCATATTGAGAACAATTGTAAATGAATTAAGGGGAACAAGAGAACATAGCATAGAGTCTTTGTCCATTTCATTGGATGTCATTGTGAGGTCCATTGTAAGTGCCCAAGGGAAATTAACTTCTATTTCTCAATACAGGGCTAGAATGTTTGAGTTTTATTGCACTAGACTAGATAGAATCCAAGTTAGAGACTTGGGTATTTCAAAACAAGAACTCATGTCTCTTTGTATTGATCCCCAAACTAGACAAAAACCACCTGTCAATAAGAAACACATTTGCATTGACTGTCGCATCCACCCACAAATTAGTCAACACTGGATGGATAGGTGATATATGGTATTTGATAAAGCTCCCTGCAATAACAGGGAGGTGCCTTTATATTTTTTGAGAAAATTATGTTCATAATTTATTATGGATTACAATGTCAACTACACTGACATTGGTGACTTCCAGGGGGTGGTTCAAGGTCCGCATAGGACTGAGAACATGCTAGGTGCGATCCCATGTTAGGTCCTCATCCCCCCAGGTGAAGGCCTAACCCCATTTCCCAACATCATCCTGTTCTAGAGAGCTAGAAACAAGTACATATAGTTATATCATCATTTACTCGAAGCCTAGTGAAACATGGTAGCTTTGTTGCACTATCTCGACAATAGGTTCCTTCCAATGACATTGATAAGGGGATTGGGCTTCACCCCATACAATAGAGTAAAGTGAGGAGAGGGCACATGGACATAGAAGTTGTCCATGTGAACCTCACAGATGCTCGAGTTGTAGACAAACTTGCTATGGGCCTATTGAGGCTAGTGGACATGAGAGCTTCATGGAGGAGATTAGTATCTGAACCATATCTATGTTCTTTATCGTTATATATTTATATAATATTATGTGTATTTATATTGATATTTCATTGTATGTTGTTTTGCAACTACGCCCGTATAAAAAACCCTCTATTCCCATTGATGCATTAGTGTTTTTCACCAACACTGATGCAATAGTAGAGGAATCCTACTCTATCAATCTACCCCATACACATATATGTGTTACATCTGATAAATTCACCATAGTGATTTATTCATTTTATGGCATCCTCAAATTTTTAATGTTCTTGTGTTTCTACAAGTTGTGGGACCAAGCAATGCCAGACAATGTCCACCTAGGATGGACAAGTCACCTGCATCACAGGTATCATGTGTAGAGTTAAATCTCGTTTAAATTTCAAATTTGTTGTATTTATGTTGTTGAATTTTACTATTTTATACTAATAGTTCAATATTATTAATATGTATGCAGGCTGATGATATTTTTTATAGTTTTAGTACTAGTCCACTCCCTGGGAACCTTCCAACAACTTCTATATTACCTTCCGCCATGCCAAGGGTTCTTCCATCACTTGTACAATATGTGGGGGTCCATTTCCTCCCACCTCCATCATCTTTCTTATTCCATGCATCCTCAGTGGATGCACTCACAGTCCACCCATATGCACCACCATTACTACATATTAAAAAAAATCCAACAAACTATTTCTGATGGTACGAACAAAATTGGTCGTACTATCGAAAATACAAGATAAATATTTCAATTTTTCAAATTTTTTCAATCCCGCATGAATTTGTTGGACTTGCAACGAAAACAAACATTATTCGCACTTGCGACGTCTAGGACAAGGTTCCATTATTCCGAAAAACCTATATATTTTTCTCAATACCGATGATACTACTACTAACCATTTCTCTCTTCAAACGGTCACCCACAGTTTGACAAAGTCAACACTGACTTGGCCAACTGTCGTCAGAATTTCGACGTACAAAAAATTGTAAATATGTTTCATTTTAGATATGTTTCACGAAGAAGGCGCTAGATGAGATTTCGTATTTAAATAATGATTTTGTATTAATATTCTTTATGGAGCAAAAAAGTACTTAGATGAGAGCAAAAAACAAAGACAAGAAATAACTGATGAAACTTGTGTAATTTATCAAGTACTTGTTTATCAACATTATTGCATGCCCTTGCAGTACTAGAAGAGGGAACATGCATCTCGAATGAATTTTAAAAGAAACAACTAAAATATATTGTACTAGGACTAGACATGGGCAACAATGACCTGTGAATGGGGTTAACGTTGAAATTTTTTCAAACTGTTTCTGTATGCACTGAAATTAGACATGGATAGATTGTTTGCATGCCTTGACGATATGGGAGGGTTTATAGACTCAAAGATGACTCACAAACCCACTCTATATATATTATCTCATCCTCATTTCATTTGAAATTTCTCATATTAATTCCATCGTCATCTATAGGC
>SNQJ01S0080315.1:0-16313 GCA_010110895.2 Picea sitchensis | reverse complement strand
TTTTTGTGCATTATATACATTTTGTATTTTACTTGCAAATGTTAATATTTACATGTGACTGTGTGTGATTACTTTATTGATGATATAAATGGAAATCTAAAAAATAATTAGCGCAGGAATCAACTAATTCATTATCTCTCCTAGGAACATGTTCATAAGTAATAAAATCAAATGAACACTCCAGAAGACGTACCCTAGGGAAAAAATGTAACAACACCATATCACGTAATCGATACAGGCCATTTAACTATGAAACAACCAACTGCAAACCCATGAAAAATTGGAGGAGATTAATTCCATATGACAATGCATCTTGCAAAAGCTCAATGACTGCACTATACTTGGTGACGTTTTTGGTAGCCGCACAAAGACACACACCTCCAGTGGAAACTAGCTGATTAAAAGGCGAATAAATCACCCAAGTAGTGGATTCTAAGTGTCAAGTATGGATTCTAGCACCATATGTGAATCCAAAGTAGATCAACGACTCCTCAGGCATCTTCCACATAGCAGAAGCACATCAATCACTAATGCAAAAAAAGGATGAAGAAAAAATTCTAAAAAATGCTATGTACGAAATAAGAAATATTTACAAACATGCTAATCCTCAATCCCTCGGGCTCAAGCATGGTACTTATTGAGATACATCCAATTTTCGGGCTTCGGAAACACATTACCTTCATAATCCACGAGCTCATAAGATCCTTTTTCTAAAACCCATTGCATGACATAGGGGTCGTACCACATAGGGTTAAACTTGTCTGCCCCCAGGGAATCCTTGTCTTGGTCATCTACCAACACAAGATCTCCCTCGAAGAAAACCCTAGGAAAAGTGGATTTATCATATTGATACTTGAAACACTTTTTTATGCTTCGTTTGTTAAAGTTGCATATCGACGTTGCTTGTTAATATGTTCAAGATAAACTAAGCGTTCCTTGAGATGATTTGTGTCAGGAAGGAGCTCAACTGCTATTTTAAGTGAAGGAACTTCACATTCAATTATAAAAATTGCTTCCACTCCGTGGATGCGTTGGAAAGGAAAGAAACTAGTAGCGGTTTTGACTAAGCTCCGATAAGCCCGCAAGGTCATGTATAGCAACAAGTGTCGATTCATTCGAGTTGAATTAATCGTTCTTCTCTGTATCATTTTTAATTACTTTTTCACGGCTTCAAATTGATCGTTGGCCTGGGGATAGTAGGGATAGGAATGCTCCTACCTAAATCCTAGTTTATATGTTAGCTCCGACATCATGTGGTTCTGAAAGTGACTTCCATGGTCGGTGACAATATATCCTAGAACCCCGAACCTAGCTATGACCTGATTAAAGATGAAGAGTGCTACAATTTTCCTGTCATTAGAAATTGTTGGCATGGACTTGACCCACTTAGTAAAGTAGTTGACAGACACAATAATGTAACAATTCCCCCTAGCCTAAGCCGGATGGCATGTCATGAAATCTACCCCCCACTTGGCGAAGGGGCCGACAATAATAACGATAAACATGGGAGTGAGATGCGCACACATTTTCTTTGTGAATATTTGACACGGGTGACACTTATTAACCACTTCGACACAATATTTGAAGATTGTGGGCCAAAATTACCTGACGCGCAAAATATTTTGGGTTGTTTCCAACTGAGATAGGTGACCACCACATGCTCCACTATTGCAGTCATTCAAAACAACTTCCGCTTCTTCAAAATTCAAACAACGGTGAAGAATCGAGTCCACCCCATGCCGATAAAATGTGTGAGTGATGATGATGTAGTTTTTATCCATGTGACGAACTCTTTGTCACTCATCTTGTGAATATTTTGGAGGAAACTTCAGAGTCTGGAGATATATAAGAATATCTCCATACCATGGGTCAGATGAAGAAATGAGGAAAATATGCTCATCTGGAAATGAGTCTATCATTTCTCTTTCCTCACTCTCAACTGGGAACTCCAACATTAACTCAACAAACACCAATGACTTCTTAGACTTAAGGACACAAAGTCCAAATCAAACTCCTAAAGTGAAACAATCCATTTGTTGTACTTCTCGCCAATAATTTTCCTAGTCAAATCATTTTGGAAAGGATTGATGACAGAGATAATGATTGTCTTACATAGTATAATATATTGTCGAAGTCATTGAACAACATGGAATGTTGTGAGGGCCAAATTTTCAATGTGCGAATAATTGAGTTCAGATTCCATGAGAGGATGACTCAAGTAATAGATGACATTCTCCTGGAGCTCGTCATCCTCCTGAACTAGAACCATGCCAATAGAAGACTCGACTTCTTCCAAATACAACAAGAATTCTTGATTATAACTAGAGGGAATCAACAAAGGAGTCAAAACCAACGATTTATTTAATCCATCAAAGGAACGTTGCATGGCTTCATCCCAATAGAATGGAAACCCTTTCTTCAAAAGGTGCATAAAGCCCTTTGCTAGTTTAGCATAGTTCGGCACAAAACGCTTGAGGAAATTCTCCTTTCCTTGTGGGATCTAAAGTTGTCTAATTGTACTCGGGGGAGGCAAATGAGTTATTTCCTCAACCTTCAAGGGGTCAACCATGATCCCTTTTGTCAAAATGATGAATCCGAAAATACAACCAAAGGTCACACAAAAAATACACTTGTGTGGATTCAATCGAATCCTATAGAAACATCATTTTTCAAAAGCTAAGCGGAGGTGTAAGAGATGGCGGGCCCTCTTGCACGAGTGATCCATGAGATTGTCTAAGTATGCTTCCACTATATGCTTCAAGCAATGAAAATCAAACATCATGGCTCGCTGGAATGTTGCACCAACACTTTTAAGAAAAAATGGCATTTTCTTGTAAGCAAAAGTACCCCAGGGACATATGAAGGCCGTTTTGCGTTGGTCTTTTGGACGAATTTAAATTTGATTGTAGCTGAAAAACCATCCATAAACAAGAATATTTCACTCCCTGCACACTCATCTAATATTTGATCAATGAATGGCGTCATGAAGTTATATTTAGGAAAAGCCTTATTCAATTCCCCGAAATCCATGCAAACACAGATTATACCCTGCTTCTTATCAAAGGTAATAGGGTTGGAGACCCATTCTATCAGAGGAACTGGGTAGATAAATATTGCATTAAGTAGGTTTTCCACTTTTGATTTTATTTCCACTGCTTTTCTTGGGTTCATAGGTCTCAATTTTTTTTGAACCGAATTTTCATTTTCATAGGTCCGAATTTCATGTTGAACTATTCGAGGATCAATGCCATACATTTCCTCTTAATACCATGTTGTTGGAGAAGGAAATTTTTGGGTAAGGTTTGACATACAATGTAGAAAACGAGGAAAAATGGACTAAGAAGGAAAAGGAAGTAGCTCGCTGGAAACAAAGGAAAAGGAGTGTGACATAATTGTGGATTAGCGCGCGAAGGTAGTTAGAATGTGGAAAAGTTGAGTCCACTTAGCACTAGGGTTTTGGAGTATAATTTAAGGGTTTTTATCCATATTTTTGTATAAATAGAGGATGTATGAGGTAGCTAGGGGATCATCATTATCACTTTTGTATGAGAGAAGTAATTTGAGCACCTTTTTGAGTTTTGAGTCGAAGTATCTATTTTGTTGAATAGCTGAGGAGCTAAGGTGGAGTTAGATGGATTGTAACTGAGGGTCAGGTCGCAAGATGTGGAGCTTAGTGCGACACTGGTTATCCTCGCAAGTACTAAACCCATGAAGTAATGCACGCATCATAGGACCTTTTTAATGAAGAATAATAAATACGCATAAGATCTTTGTGGGCATAGACCAAGGGGGGGTGAACCATGGTAAAAATGGTGTCTATATGTGTGTTATCTCTTATGTGTTGATTTTATATGCTTTATGATGAATGAATAAATTATTGAATGAATCTGCTGAATTTTATTTACAATGTGCAATAGAATAGTATGATGTTTTCTGCAGAATGAGTGTTATTGAATGGGTAGAATAGTAGATCTAATGAATGATGGTATGGTAGAATGAATGTTGAAGTAGAAGAAGTCCAATATTCCTAACATTCCCATGAGTTCCATCCCTTCCATGATTGCAGACACTTGGGTCATGCAATCACCCATAAGCTATATCAGGTGAAACTGCGTTGTGCACTTTATGTGCAGTGTTTCCTTTTGGTTTACCATAGGGGCTGATTGTTTCTAGGGTTTTTTTGGAGAACTAAGGTAGAACCCTGATCAGTCGATACATCCAACAAATGGTCCTATTGTTGGTTGGAACTCAATAGATCGGGTTGGAGGGGATTTGATGAAGAGAATGCAATGGTAGAAGGGGATGTTTAGGCCATGGAACCCTACAAAGAAAGATATTGAAATATGGTTGGAGACAAAGAAAATCAATTTCATGTAGAAAGATAATAGAAGCTCCAGGTATAAACCACGCCAGTATCTGCAGAGGTATGTGTTTACTGATTTGCATAAACCATATTTATGTTACTTTCCAAAGTTGTTACATGAGTGGTTATTGAGGTTGAGGGATACTCATGTTACTAATCGGATAAGGCCATTAGAGTGGACTGCTGAGAATATTGCGCAGTTGGAAAGGGATAATAATAAATTCATGCGCGTAGTGGATTTTTGGTTAGATAACATTATTGTAGGGTTTATTACTAAATTTGCAGTCGATATGACAAAGTCATATACTGCTGCAGAGAAGAAATTCTTGAAGGGACCAAGAGGGAGGTACATTAGGTCTCTTTACACGTCGATCAAGATCATATTACATGATAAAGGCATGATGACCATGGAATCAGAGAGTTAAATAACTCTGCGTGCATGGGGGAGCTGGGAGAAGCACTAAGGAATATCTGAGATATGGAGAGGGCTTTGGATGGGGGCCATAAGAAGGAAGCAATGGACCCTATTTTTATAACCTAGGTCTGCACCCATGCCATTTTTCCTCCTTTACCCTATCCATCCATCAATTCTGACTCTTGTGGTTTCTTGCTTAGCATATCCTCCATTTTTTCTTTCATTCAAGATCATGACGATGTTTGGCGTTGCCTACCCCCACTAACCTCCACTCACACTCCTGCTACTACTCAACTTTCGCCACCTGTTCCCCCGACTAATCTCCATATCACCTATCACCTCCATGTAATCCAAATCCACTCATATCATCCCCTATTGGACGCTTAACTCCACGTCTCCTTCCATGACTGTTGGGCCGACGACCATTCTAGTGAAGCTTTTCGAAAGCACAGATGGTAGCCGACGAGTCAAAACATAGTGCACTTAATGACTGAGAGCTCAGACACAGACAAAGGGTTATGTCTCGGTCTTTGTTACAGATCACTCTAGAAATTCAGTGAAGAGGTAGATCAAGGGGAGATATGCCCATACAACCAGTTACCCTTTAGAAGCATCAAACATATCGTGGGAATGCCAAGCATCGATATAGAACTTTGTTCTGTCACTCCTAGTTTTTCTGCCAATTACAGTTCATCCAACACATACATCAGTTCAGTCTCAAAGACTGTAGAATTTTTTAGTTAATCAATTCCAGAATCATTTTAGATTAAATTAATAAGTGGTATTCTGTGTGTGATAAGAACCACTCTGTTGATTAAGTCCAATGGGAAGTATATCTGATGTACTCCATTCAATGTTTTAGTTAAAATAATAGTTTGTTCTACAAACAGTCATCTAGAGTTAGGTATCAATCCCATGTGGATGAGAACCCCTACAACTCTATTAAATATGAAGTCTTTGTATGTTTTTAAGGGGGGAGTTCTGGAAGGAAAGTAGAAGCAGCAAAATAATTGGACCTGCTCAGTTAATTGTAAAGTTTTCTACCTAGTGAATATATGTTGATGATATTTGTGTTTTCTTACTCAAATCTTTATGTGTTGATTCTTATCTTGAATGCTGATTTTGTGATGTGTGCAATGTACATTTCCTTATTCTTTCAAATATTGTTTTAGTTTATATTTTGTTGGTTATGCAACCTGTTATACAACTATTTTCCAACCACAGATCCACTATTTTGCAACCTATTGAATGATTTGCATCTAGATGTTTGTCTAAGTCTTGAGATATTATTTTCGATCTTAGTTTTCACACAACAAGTGATTCATTGAATTTCTTGTTGTTATTGTCTGTGTTTGTCTTTTCATACCCTCAATTTTCATTTAATACCCATACCATTAGCAAAGGACAACCTATTTTTATAATGTGTGGCATATCCTACCAGTGCACCATCTTTGAAAACCTGTCCTTAAGCTTATCAACAAAACCTACTTGTAAAAAACCAATCATTACAAATGTGAGGTGGCCTAGCTTTTCCCTTTAGCAGTCAAGTGCAAACTTTAGGACCAACATCTTCTGGCGTCGTTGCCGAGGAACGGATTAATGAAATATCTTTCCCTAGGAGAATGACATTGATTAGCTCTAACCTTTGATGGTGAACAGAGATCAGACACAGACAGATTGCCATCTTTCATCTGGTAAATCCTCTAATTAAAATTTAAGAAAGAAATACTAGCGCCCAGAAAAGGATTCAACAAATCCAAATCTGAAATTAGCAAATCCAAGAGGGCTCGTCCTGACCCCGCGAATAACGCAGTAGTCTCTGAGAAAGAAATTAAACTAAGAAAATCCACCCTAGATCAGAGATATACCTCCCCCCTCAAGGGTAAAACTTCACACAAAGAGCCTACGTCTAATCACAATCACAAGCAGTTTGAATTTGTTATCCCTAAGAATCATAATTCCAAAGAAGCTTAGACATCTCAAACTCCTGATTCTACCTCATCATCCATTCCTACATCCACCCCTGTATCTCCCATAAATCTTTAGATTCTTATTATTCAAGCCATAGTTGTTAACATGATGGATGTTATAATTGCTGCTAGATATGCACCCCTAGTGCTTCCTGTAGGCTTACATGCACTCCCAACCACATATTACATGAAATATTTACCAAGATATGATGGGGAAGGTGACGCCATTGTTGAGGAACATCTGGTAGACTTCTATAGCTTTGCAGACAACTTTAACATTGATTATGCAAATGTGTGGATGAGGTTGTTTGTACAAAGTCTGGATGGGTAAGTCACAAAATGGTTCAGGGGTCTTCCTCCAGCCTCCATTGCATATATTGAGGCATTGGATGAAACTTTCATAAAAAAATGTGGAGATAGGAGAGATTATCTCTACTACATCACTGAGTTTGGGGCCCTAAAGAGAAAGAATGGTGAATCTATTTCAGATTTCACCAAGAGATTCAATAATATGTATGGTAGAATCCCAGATGAGATCAAACCAACTGAAGCCTTTTCCAATATCACTTATGCTAATGATTTTGATGAATATTTCTCCCTCCTGCTGAGAGAAAGAATATCCACCACATTTTTGTCCATGCAGGAAGACGCCATTGAGGTCGAATCTAATATCTTGGCCTCAGACATATTAAAGACCAGATCTGATAAAGATAAGAATAAACAGAGAGAGGATTCCCCTGCCTCCTATAACCCAACTACATATGATCCAAAACTTTATGAAATGACCAACAATTTGAAGGATATGACATCTAAAATAGATAAGATGAAGTGGGAATCTAAACAACCAAACAAAGCTTTTCAAGAGGCTGGAAATAGAAATCCAAACCAATTTAGAAGGCCTAATTGTGCTCCTCAAATTATGCAAAGAGAAAGGAGAAATGATGATGATCAAAGGGTAGTGCCTCCTTTCCAAAGCAATCGTATTGAAGAGATGGATGCAGACAATGATGTTGTGGATGATACTGTTGTTCTTTTCAATGAAACAAACTACCATACCAGTCATTTAACACAACAAGAATATGAGATAGCACAACTGTCAAATCAGTTTGATAATCAGATAGGGCAAGAGGGAGTTGTTCAAGTCCAACCCCAAAAGAAATATGATTTAATGACAAGAGAAGGGGCTCCCAAAGCCACTTCCTCTGATCAAAACAAACAGTCTAAAGTCCCTCCCAAGCCAAATCCAAGTAAAGGTATGTCATCTAAAGCTCAACCACTTCCCCCACCTAAACCTTTAGTCCCTGAAATAAAGGAAGCTGATAGGCCACCAACCTCTTTCAGCCTAGAACATGAATTGAGAAAGATCAAGATCCCTGTGCCTTTAACATAATTGATGAAGAATGAACCTTTCAAAAAATCTATCATGAATTTTCTGCAACCAACTGCTCTTGGTGTATCTTCTGATGTAATCAGTTTGCAAGATGAAAACCCGTCCATTACAGTGGGTCCACACATTGAGGATGGATTTGATGCTTCTCCACCATCCTACATATCTTTAAATGTTCATGACAAGATTCTGGATAACTGTCTTATGGACTCACGAGCCTCACACAATGTTATGCCCAAAGTTGTTATGGAAGAACTAGGTCTGGAGATCACCAAATCTTAGTAAGACCTGTACTCCTTTGATTCTAAGAAAGTAAAATGTCTGGGATTGATAAAGGATATGGTGGTTTCTTTGTCATAATTACTAATGAAGAGTGTAGTGATGGACATTGTGGTGGCTGACATTCCCCCAAAGTTTGGTATACTCTTATCCAGAAATTGGGCTAAAAAGGTTGGAGGATCATTGAAAATGGACCTCACTTATGCCACCATCCCTGTGTTTGGAGGAGAACATAGGAGGATATACAGAGAGGTTAGGTTGGCATACATTGTCAGTGACCATCAAAACCGAAGAAATCACCCAATTTATATTGTTGAGGATGAAATCAACTCATTTGTTTTTCATTTAAATGATGATGAACCTGAAATATCAGTTAGCCAACGCAGATATCAGTCATTGATAGGTAAAAAAAACATATGGAAGATGTATTTCGATGGCTCGTCATAAAAGGAAGGATCTGGTGCATTTATACTCCTCATTTCCCCTTCAGAAGAGGTAATCACACTCTCTTATAAGATGGAGTTTGAAACTACTAATAATATAGCTGAATATGAAGCTCTGGTATTGGGATTGAGGGTTGCCAAAGACATGGCCATTGACTATCTAGCAATTTTTGGTGATAATTAGTTAATCATCAATCAAGTAAGGAACATCTATCAGGCTAAGAAATAAAGGCTCAAGGAATACAAAAACGAGGTATGGGATCTGATCGATATTTCTTTCTAGAATTTAACATTTCCTTCATTCCCAGAGAATAGAATCAGAAGGAAGATTCTATGGCCTTAGCTTCCAACACTTTCAGGCCTCCCATTGGCCCAAATATTAAATATTAGGTGGAGATCAGGCATAGAATAGCCATACCAGACAACATAAAGCATTGGAAAGTCTTCAGTGATGATATAGAGATGCAAATATTTCTACACACCATTGATGAATTCTCAAATATCTCAATTGATCGAGAAAATCAAGAAGTTGAAAATGAGGAATTAGAAGATCAACAAACAACTCATCTATTGAAGACAATAGTTGGTCATGATATTGTGGAGTTGAAAACCAATCACATTCCAAGGGGACTAGTGCCATTGGAAAGGTTGTTTGACAATAATGATGTTTACAAAGGAGCTTCCATGAAGGACCAGGAAGAAGAGATAACATATTGCAATATTGGGACCACTGAGAATCCTAATATCATCAACCTATCCAAAGCAATAGCGGCAGAACAAAAGGGCAGGTATGTCAATCTCATAAAAAAAATTGCTGATATTTTTGCATGGTCCTATGAAGATTTGAATACATTTGACACTGACATCATGCAACACAAGATCCCCCTAAAGGCTAGCTCCAAGCCATTCACAAAGAATATTCGAAAATTTAATCCCATGTTAATGTCCATAATTGAGAAAGAGCTTAAAATAATGATGGATGCCAAGATTATTGTATCATTGAGGTACTCAAACTAGGTGTCCAACTTAGTAGCTATAAGGAAGAAAAATGGGGAGATACACTTGTGTGTTGATTTCATAAATATCAACAAGTGTTCTCTAAAGGACAATTACCCCCTCCCCAAGATGCATCATATTTTACAGAGGGTGGTAGGTGCACACGGAATTTCCTTGTTAGACGGATACTTTAGTTATAACTAGATAGCAATGTGTGAATAGGATAAAGAAAAAACAACATTCACCACCCCAAGGGGAACATTCATGTATGAAAAGATTCCCTTTGGGATGATGAATGTAGGGGCCACTTTTCAGAGGGCCATGGACATAGCCTTCATGGGGGAAAAGGACAGATTTATGGTTATATACTTGGATTAGATAACCATTTTCTCCAAGTCTGATGATGAACATTTGCAGCATTTGGAGTAGGTTTTCAAGAAATGCAGGAGATATGGAATATCTATGAATCCTAGGAAGTCCCACTTCGCCATGCCAAAAGGAAAGATTCCGGGCCATATCATATCAATAGGAGGTATAAAAATTGATCCAAAGAGGGTTTGTGGCATTCAAGAGATTGAGATCCCTAGAAATAAAAATTCTATCCAGTCTTTTATTGGTAAGATAAACTTCCTCAGACTTTTTGTGCCAAATTTTGTTAAAATTCTGAAGCCTATCACTAACATGTTGAAGAAACATGCTCTGATAAAATGGTGACTAGAGGAAAATTCAACATTCCAAAGGATCAAGTAGGCTCTAGTTGAAGCCCCTGTATTATCCAACCCTGACTATACCAAATATTTCTTCATCTTTTCCTTTGCCTCAGAGGAGACCATTGTTGTTGTGCTACTGCAACAAAATGAAGAAGGGAATGAAAAACCCATAGCCTTTTTCAGCAGATCCCTCCGAGATGTTGATATGAAGTATGATATATTGGAGAAACAGGATTATGCACTGGTCAAAGAACTCAAAGCCTTCAGGGTTTATGTGTTACAGTCTAGCATAACAACTGTTGTTCCTAGCAGCAGTGTTAAAGAGATTCTGTTCCAGCCAGACAGTGAGGGAAAAAGAGGGAAGTGGATTGTCAAACTATTGGAGTATGACCTGGAAATAAAACCCACCAAGTTGATCAAGGGACAAGGACTTACCAAGTTGTTGTCAGAATCAAACTGTAAGATGCTAGAATTGCATCAAATCTTCACCCAATCAGACGCACCCATCATACAACCTGGACAAGACAACTTACATGTATATGAAAACTACTCCTCTTCACCTTGGTATAAAAACATCATCTATTTTCTATAGCATTTAGAATGTCCACCAGATGTGAAAAAGACAAAGGCCAGGTGTCTCAAATTGAAAGCTATCAAATTCTGCATTTCAAACCAAAGCTTGTATTGGAGGGATCTTGTTGGCATCCTGTTAAAATTCCTTGATAAAAATGAAGCCAAACAAGTCACATCAGAAATGCATAGTGAAGTATGTGGAGGGAACCAACATTGGAAGGCCACAACTCTCAAGATATTAAGGGAAGGGTACTACTGGCCCACCCTTTTCTCTGATGTATTTGTTACTGTCAGGGCCTGCAATGAGTGTCAAATATTTGCAGGAAAACATAAGTTACTATCACTACCCCTAAAACATATCATTTCCAATGGTCCATTTCAACAATGGCGGTTAGAATTCATAGGAGAGATAAATCCACCCCCCAGTGGATAGCACAAGTGGATCCTCACTCCCATCGACTACTTCACCAAGTGGATCGAGGTTGTGCCTAAAAGGAATGCCACTGACAAGGAAATCATGAATTTCCTGGAAACTAATATTTTTGCCAGATTTGGTTGCCCCAGCAAGCTAGTAATAGACAATGCCCAAGCATTCAATTCCAAAGCCATGATTGACTTTTGTGGTAGTCATAACATTTCCTTGAAACAATCCACACCCTATTAACCTCAGGGAAATGGCCTGGCAGAATCATCAAATAAAACTCTCATCAAGATTATCAAGAAGTTGTTGACTGGAAACAATAAATCTCGGGACTCTAAACTCAAGTATGCTTTATGGACTGATCAAATCAGCACCAAGAGATCCTTGGGAACCTCACCATTTTAGCTTGTTTATGGCATAGACGTTGTTTTTCCCACTCAACTTCGTATAATAGTCCTAAAGTTAGTACAAGAAGATATTGAGGAGCCCAATGACATCCAAAGGAGAATATTCCCGATTATAGAAGTTCAACAAAGAAGAGAAGCACTAGATCAGAGCACAAAAGCATACTAGAGCAAGATCAAATCAACCTTTGACAAGAAAACCAAGAGGAATATTTTTCAGAAAGGTGACCTAGTCTTGAGGTGGGATGCCAGAAGGGATGAGAAGTCCAAGCACGGTAAATTTGACAACCTCTGGTTTGGCCCTTTTAATATGGTTGAAGTTTTGGACAATAATACATTTATCTTACACAACCTAGATGATGTAGAGATCTTTGGAGGCCTAGTAAATGGGTGCTTCCTGAAAAACTATTTTGTTTAAGGACGAGGGAAGGTCCCTCTTGTACCATAGATGTTTTCCTTTTGTTTTTGCTTTTGGTTAGGTGGTTGTGTGTGAATAAAATACTCCACATCCCAACAAAGGCACTATGGTGTAGTTGCAGTTTTCAGTTCAATAAGATGCATGGCTGAGGGATAGTAGTAGATACACATGGATGGCAGATAGAAACAGAGGTAAGTGATGGATGGTAAGAGAAAATTATTTGATCCTAAGGCACTGATCTACAGTTCTCAGCACCTCACAGGGATGAGATATCCCCAATTGGAGCCAATGTTGTAACCTAGGTCTGCACCCCTACCCTTTTTCCTCCTTTACCCTATCCATCAATCAATTATGACTCTTGTGGTTGCTTGCTTAGCTTATCCTCCATTTTTTTCATTCAACATCATGACCCTGTCTGTCGTTACCTACTTTGCACCATTTTGTTTGCTTTATTGAAAAGGGATCACATGTTCTGGTTTGGATTTCAAATGCTTGTTATAATGTTTTCCATTGATTGAGCTCACAGAAGGTTGACCGAGCCTTTTTGTATGCACAGGAAATGCCCGTGGAAAAATTACAACAATTCAGAGCAATCATTTTCAGGTCTAGATTGTCAAAACAGACATGGTAATTTTCAACGGTAAAGATCCAACAAGTTGATCATATCAATGGCTTTCATCCATTCGGGGGTCCATAATTGTGTGGGGTTTCACAGAAGGCATTATGAAAGTCACCCCATGACTTTGGTGTTCGATCGTCCGAACTTGTCATTGTTTCGGTCGCCGAAGTGCCGAAGTGCTGAAGTGACGTCAGGTTGCCACGTCACTTCAGGCCCGTACTACTCCAGGAGAAATTCATGCTTCACAATCCAAAACTCCCGAAGCCCAATGTGCCGAAGAACATGGAAAACATCAGTTGATACACGTGGCACACTCATCATTCATGACACGTGGCACTCATTCCAGGTCATTTGGTTTTGTCATTCGCCCATTTCCACGTAACATGTGTCACCCTTATTTCCATGACACATCAGCAATATGACATCTGGCCGCCACATCAGATTCGAGAGATCGTCCTCCGGGGGATTTCCAAGCACAACATTTAGAAGCTCCCAAACTCAAAAGTTCTGAAGTGACGAGAGACTGCGATGCCACTACGGGAGATATTCATGCTCTGCGTTCAAAAGCTCCCGAGATCTAATAAATTTGCGCCATCGTTAAATCAGATTGGGGAGTTCTAACATGGCAGACAGATAGAACTTTAGTAGGGGCTCTAAAGTAGCAAGTCCACAGATTGTGACAAAATCAACGACCACACTTCATTGCGGGGACGAAAAATGGCCGAACATTAACATCCTTGAGCGGTTCCGCAATCAAAACCATGGTATTGTTGGAGATGTACGTGGTAGCTCGTGGGGGATTACGCGGGTTGGAGCAGTGTGGGCCCAAACCACCCTCAACAACTTTTGCAATCACATTCTTATATGACGTCAGGTCACTGCGTCAGCCCCACTAACCTCCACTAACACTCCCACTACCACTCAACTTTCACCACCTGTTCCCCCGACTACTCTCCATATCACCTATCACCTCTACGTAATCAAAATCCGCTCATATCATCCCCTATTGGATGATTGAATTCATGTCTCCTTCCATGACCGCTGGGCCGATGACCTTTCCAATAAATATTTTCGAAAGCACAAATGGTAGCTGACAAGTCGAAACAAAGTGTACTTAACGACTGAGAGCTCATACACGGACAAAGGGTTCTGTCTCGGTCTAAGTTACAGAGCACTCCATAAATTCAGTGAAGAGGAAGATCAAGGGGAGATATTCCTATACATCCAGTTACCCTCCAAAAGCATCAAACATCTTGCAGGCATGCCAGGGCTCGATACAAAACTCTATTCTGTCACTCCTATTTTTTCTGCCAATTACAGTTCATCCAACACATGCATCAGTTCAGTCTTAGAGATTGTAGTTGTTTTTAGTTAATCAATTCTAGAATCGTTTTAGATTAAATTAATAAGTGGTCTTTTGTGTGTGATAATAACCACTCTGTTGATTAAGTCCAGTGGGAAGTATACTTGTACTCCATGAAATGTTTTAGTTAAATTAATAGTTTTTTCTACAAATAATCATCTAGAGTTAGGTCTCAATCCCATGCGGACGAGAACCCCTGCAACTCTGTTAAATATGAAGTCTTTGTATGTTTTGAAGGGGGGAGTTCTAGAAGGAAAGTAGAAGCAACAAAAGAATTGGACCTGCTCAGTTAAATGTAAAGTTTTCTACCTAGTGAACATATGTTGATGACAATTGTGTTTTCTTACTCAAATCTTTATGTGTTGATTCTCATCTTGAATGTTGATTTTGTGATGTGTGCAATGTACATTTCCTTATTCTTTCAGCTATTGTTTTAGATTATCTTTTGCTAGTTATGCAACCTATTATACAACAATTGTTCAACCACAGATCCACTATTTTTCAACCTATTGAATGATTTGCATCTAGATGTTTGTCTAAGTCTTGAGATATTATTTTCGGTCTTAGTTTTCACACAACAAGTGATTCATTGCATTTCTTGTTTTTTTTTGTCCGCGTTTGTCTTTTCATACCCTCAATTGTCATTTAATACCCATACCATTAGCAAAGGAGAACCTACTTTTATACTGTGTGGCATATCCTACCAGTGCACCATCTTTGAAAACCTGTCCTTAAGCTTACAAACAAAACCTACTTGTAAAAAACCAATCATTACAAACTTGAGGTGGCCTAGCTTTTCCCTTTAGCAGTCAGGTATATAATTTAGGACCAAAACCTATAATGATGGATGAGGAACAAACCAGGGAAATAATAAGGAAAGAAGGAGTGATGCACAGTGGATGAACCTACCAGTATAATATCAATAAGAAAAAGAGGGTAGTAGCTAAGCGAGAGGGCTTGGAGAGTGATGAGGAAGAGTTAGAGGATCTTCATGCAACAAGGAATAATGAAGAAATATTGCACACCACACATGAGATGAAAATCATAGGTCAGGGATTCGACGCAGAAGAAGGCTCTCCATTCCAGATACGAATTAGTGTGCAACCCACAACCCCATGTGCGACTAAGACATATGAAGAAGAAAAACTAGTTAACCAACAAGTAATTAGTGGTAGAAGGATTTTTACAGGACATGGGTCCAATGGAAACTCAAGAAGAAGTGTAAGTTCAACAAGTAGCATTCAAGTATCTACACCACGTGGAGGTGGTAGAAAACCAAAATTCAAAATGGAAAGACAATATCCAACTATTAGGTTACCATAGTGTTATCACTAAAATTTCGTCCGCACATGGCGACAAGAACTCTGCATCGTCAAAACAGGACTGAAGTCATTCATGGCACAGGATTAATTCCACAGCATTGCAAAAGGGTCAAAAACTATACAAAATGACCAAAAAATTGAAGGGCTCTTTACAGAACCGGGGTGCACGCACATATGCGCGTAACAACAACGTACAATGCGCGCATGCGCGCACAAGGTGGAACTGTTGGGAAAAAAACCCGCGCACCTGCTAAACGACGCATTTATTGAAATTGGTCGGCCTCCCAACCACTAATGGATCAGCTCCCAAGTCGATTTGACACCAAATCCGAGCTCAATCTGCATGGTGGGCTGGTCAAAGACCTAATTAAGCCCTAAAGAGCCCCTTTTCACACTCAAAAGAGGTTACATTATTACCCAATGCTAGGCTATAAAAAGCCATGAATAACCATCAATTTCTCAAGGAATTCTATGCATTGTTATGCTTCCAAGATTGTTAAAGACTCATTCTTTGACAAGAACACATAGGCATCATTTCACAAGAGCTATCCACCCCTCTCTTGAGTGGATAAGCTTGGAGTTCTTTCACCCACATTTTTCATCTTTTCATTGTAAGGAGAGCAAGCTAGT
>SNQJ01S0080314.1:7736-35709 GCA_010110895.2 Picea sitchensis | reverse complement strand
AAGAGTCAAACTGACAATTTTAGTGACAACTAACTAAATTTAGCCCTGTCAAAGAATGTCAAGACCATATGCAAGAAAGATTCCAGTACAGTGAATGGCGGAATCGAAGATCTGCTTCGACATAGCAGGTGGTGCCTGCATTAGAAGATCTTGAAGGGTCCCTAGATCTACGATCTTCATTACTTCACAGCTTCAACCTTCGGGGGTTTCAACATTATGGCCACTCCACTCTCCCGAAGCAAGAATTCGTCGAAGTACCATATGCGGGTCCCTCCATTGGTTGATCGAATGGTTAATAGGGGTTCTTAACATACTCCCTAAATCCATGAATCACATCAATTCATAACTCCGATGTTCGAGGAGTTTGGTGTTATAACACCTATATTCCCTCGAAGTAGGACTTCGCTGGACATACTGCGACATAGATCCAATGGCTAAGGGGATTCCTGAATACCCTAGGATCTGCGTCTCACGTTACTTCGTGATTGATAAATGGATTAGAGTTTAACCGTGGGTAAGTCTATCTACCATGGTTAGGGAAACCACCAGGTGCCATTCAACCTCTTGGGTAACCGTAACAACACGTTGCCTTCAGCTAGTTTACAAATGGTAAGGTTGTAATACTCTGGAGCTCCAAAATGACAGAGTTTTGAAGCCATAAGGGCTTAGGTCCTTTCGATCATAGCACAGGGTTCCAAGAACTTGGTCATATGGGTCATTCGAAAACTATCATGGGATACACGTTAATCTCTTAGCCATGAATTGGTTAAGGAAACGTGCATGAGACCTCGGTCATATGGGTGAAAGGTATAAAGGAGGCGTCCTCCTTCCACAGGGTTTGAACTTGGTATTTTCGTGAAGGTATATTCTAGAGGTCGACAAGACTTAGGCATTCCAGGTAATCCTACCCCGACTCTCTTGCAGACTCACATCCCAACCTCTCTAGCTACTAAGATGAGGTAAACATAAGGCCATTCAAATCTTGGGTTCACAAAAAACCAATACAAATTTATACCTTAATCATTCAATACATAAATTAGTCATAAACACATGTATATTCAAACATCATTTTCATTTCAATACACGGAGTATGAAAATACTTATCAGAAACCCGAATTCGTGAAGCGACTGTTGAAAGGGGTGCTTGTTTCCACCCAACCATAGGCACAACCACTCCAGAATGAATTTACCATTAGCCACCCCCGAGATAGACCATGATGCTCTGAGAGAGACTCTTTCTTCTTGCTCAATGACAGTCAGGGACGAAGGTTACTCTCCTCCTCCCACGGGATCTTGGTAACCAGTTTTCTCTATTCCAAGCAAGGAGGTCTACACGAGTACTTCCACAGTCACTCATCAACCCTGTTTATCATATTGGAACTAAAACCTTGCCAACATCTTCTTGCGCCTATAACGAGCTTATTTCTTAGTTAATCCTTGAACCATAGAGCTGTAAGTGCTCTTTTCTCTTCTCGAGATTGGTATTTTGACTCTACTTCCTCACCCCTCTTCCTCTACCCATGAATTACCTATTTTCTTTCCTTCCTTAGGAAGGTTTCATGGGTCTGAATCCCTAGCTCGTGGTCCTTTATGGAAGTCTTGCAGATGGGTACTCTACCCCATCTCCTCATTAACTCTTGAGGAGGACTCTTCCAGCTACCAGTATGACTGGTAACTCATTTTTGGGTTAGAGGACTATTCTGGGTCCGAGCCATTGAATTTAGTAAGGTACTGGTTTGGTGGGGGGTCATCTCAACCATTTATGGTTCCCCTCACTATCTCTCTCATATCACCATGGTCTATCTTGGCAAACCCCCCTTTCAACAATTATGCAATAATTATTCATTTTCTATTAATAACTAATAATGCATACATTGACCTTTTATAACAAAAAGGTTCATCAAATCCAACATTCACACATATCTAGTCTGCTATAGTCTCTTGTCCAGTTATAGATATATTTACAAACTGGGGGAAACATGGGTATTACAGACACGATAGTTCTTGGTTCTCTGCATTATTTTCTGGGTCTTCAAGTATTACGACTGTGTGATGGTTTTTTTTATTTCTTAATCTAAATATGTAATGGAACTTTTGACACATTTTAAGATGGAAAACTGTAAGCCATGTTATACTCCTTTACAATCTGGATTAAAACTAAATAAAACCTGTCAAAATGTCAAAGTTGATGTTACACTCTATCGACAACTAGTCGACATCCTCATTTATCTTACTCATAGTCGACCTGCCATTTCCTTTGCTTTTAGTGTGATTTATTGGTTTATGCAGGAATCGATAGAAAGCCATTGGAAATTAGTCAAATGAATTGTCCGCTATCTCAAGGGTACCACGCATTTTGGTATCAAGTATCGTCGAAGTTCATATTCGTTGGTCAACTTCACCGACTCCTATTGGCTGGTGACAATGATGATCATAAGTCCACTTCCAGATATGTGTTTGACTCCAGCACTGGACCATTGGTTTGGTCATGCAAGAAACAAAAGGTAGTCTCCTTGTCAACTACAAAATCAGAATATTGTGGCATCGTTCATGTAGGTACAAAGGTAGTTTGGCTTCACAAACTTATGGGTGAACTTGGATTTCTTTTTTAGAATTCGAATATAATCTACGGTGACAATTAGAGTGTCATTCAAGTTGTTGAAAACCCTATTTCCCTTAGTAAGATGAATCATGTTGATCTCCATGCTCACTATCTGAGATAATTGGTTCATGAGAACATTGTCTCTCTTGTTTATTGTAGAACAAATGATCACGTAGTTGATATAGTCACTAAGTCTTTATCTAAAGCTATATTTATCAAGCTCCATACAATGCTTGGGCTTCAGGAAGCTACAATTACGGGGGGCATCCTACTAAAGTAATTTTACCTCTTGAATCTCCAGAGCCATGTGCTTATGGGGGGGTGTTAGAACATTAAGTTTTGATGGTTCATCACACTTCTCCTAGAATCAGTTGGTCAGGCGGTCGACCTACATCTAGAAATAGCCGTTCGAGAGATTGACCAGATATCTACATCAGTCGGTCGAGTATTCGACAAGTCTGTTAGTTGGATAATTGATCATCAGTCAAAGAAATTCAGTTGGTGGATCGACCAGCCAAGCAATCAACTATGATTTGGATGCATGGATGGTTGGGTTGACCATCCTTGTCGAGCCGAATAGACAACGCATATTTGAAGGAGTCAATTCTAACCACCAACGATTATATATGGACACAATCCTCCCTATTTCAAGGAAGTTGGTTAGATCTTGAAGATATAAATAGTAGACCCAATTGGTCATTATCATCATGTCGATATTGTTGTTTTGTACAAGATGTCCAATATGCATTATGATGTTTTGATCATAATGCATTATGCTTAAGTGTTGTAACAATGTCTTTAGACACCACCTTTTGTCTTCGAAAAATTATTTGTCTTCGATTATCTACAATTCTATTTATCTGTTTTGTATCAGGTTACTCCCAATCCCCAATAGTAACCACATCAATGTGCCCAATCAATGCTCTACCATGTCATCTTCCATTTCAACACTTCGGTATACCCCTCTCCATTGTGATTATGATTTTTGAGGGTCATTATTTTCCAATGGGCATAACTTTATCATTCTAAGCTTGTTTTCAACGTGATATTATGTAAATCATGTGTTTTTATGTTCTATACACATTGGTGCACTTGGTTCTATAAATTTCACTATTTAGTGCCTAGTGTTTTTCATTTTTCTCAAAATCCCCTCTAATTGTCATTTTGGGAACTTTTGAAGGGCATAAATTGGTCAACTGAGCACCTTTTTGTGTGCCATTATTTTTTAGAGTGCATTGTTTTTCACGTACTTTGTAGTGGTGTAATTAATTTCAGTTTTATATTCATTTCATTTTTGTTCTTCAACATGGCTAGTTCTAATGAAATTCACATAATTGAGTTTTTCTCATGGAATTATAACATGAAAGATTTGTTGAAAAGTGGGTGACTGTGGAGGATTACTTTCAGAGTACAAGATATACCTTTGGATTCCTTAAAGAAAGACAAGTGGGAAAACAAAAATAATGATGTGTGTGGACTCATTGGTATGTTGGCATTTTTAAAGATCTAAAGTTTCACCTTCAAGGGATTAATAAATTAGATGAAATTTGGACCAAACTTGAGCACTTATTTGGTAAATGAAGTGAAATTTGAGCTCATTAGCTTGGAAATGAGGTAGTTGCTTGGGATCCTACTGAATTTGATTGCATTGAATATTATATCTCAAGGTTTTAAGGCTTTGATACTTTTTCTTATAGATTATGGTATGCATAAGTTTGATGATCATAAAATACTCTCCATCCTTTTTAAACTTGGTGAACTGTACTATATTTTTTTTGTTGATATTTTATTCCTTAAAATAATATTTTTGTGTTCATGAAATGCATATTTCTTAATCATTTTGTGATCAACTATGTGAGAGAATGACAAACTCGTTCACATTGTTCATGTATTTTTTCAAATAACAAAAATAAGCCATTATTAGCACAATAGAAGCAAGCTCCCAAGAAGAAGCAATGCAAGAAAAATAAAAGGAACAAGGATCTCAAACCCACTTAAGATTTCACTTCTCCAAATATGGAATGAGAAGAAAAGTCCAAAAACATACTAACAAACATTGCGACTTTTGTAGACAAAATGATCATTTGAATCACATTGTTGGAAGAAGATGCAAGCATTGGAGGCAACCATGAAACAACAGAACATCAAACTTGATCCTCCTCCTTATTCTCATTATTCTTCTAAATGTCAAGCTCATTATGTTTCTACCTATATCTTCAATGTAAAAACTTCTTCTATAGATTATTGGATTTTAGATCTAGGAATCTCTCCTCAAATGGCTAAGGAAAAGTCTATATTTTTTGCACTTGATGAATGCAACACGAAGTGAAATTTTTTCCATTGGAAAAACAATCAGTAAAATTTATTTAGTAAATAGAAAGGTAAATATAGCATTGCTACTAAGAGAAATATCAAAAAATATTTTGAAACAATCCTAGAAATGTCTATAAATTGTTAATATTATGCCTCCTTAGGCTTACAAAAGGTTTCTAATAAAATATTCATATAAAACAACAATATGATTTGTTGCAGTAAATAAGATGAAATGAATCTAAGATTCTAGTGGTCCTAGTACTATACATGTCATTCTTCCATTTCCATATTAACATATGTCTCTTCAAAATTTGAGAGGCATCTTAATCCATTTTACCCCCTTCCCTATTATGTTCTATGAAAACATGTTGAAAAGTTATTGAATCAAATATCATATATATCCTGACTTCCCTTGAGAACAATGCAATTAAAGAGAGATGCCTTACACGTGATTTACTTATTACCAATGACATACTAGTTCAAATTCCCCATAGACTTGAAGACTTCTTATATATTAATCTAGTGCAAGAATCATCATACAGATGATTGCCTAAATTTCTTCTCTATCAACTATTGTTGATAGAAATATCCATAGCCTAACTAATAAAATATTTGTTGATTCTCGTAAATATGTATCACAACTCTAAACCCCCTTGGGATCATAGGATTTCCTATTTCAACTCCATGGAAAAACCATTAACTCAAGAGGTTTATGAGAGAGATGAGAAACTATGCTTAACATGGATTTCAAGGATGGTCTAGGGATGAGCTCAAACCATGTTTTAACTTGTAAATAGACTGCTATATGCAGAATTTTTTCTTGTTTGAAAATCTCGACATTAAGATGAATCCACATAGAAAAAATATAGAAAAAAGTAAAAGGAAAGAATGAAGTCTCTGCTATTGTACTCCAACACCAGTCTTCCCATACTTCTATTAATTGATATCCTTCCCATTTCTATAGACCTATGACTAATCCCTTGATGAAGGACCAAACTAATAGGAAAAAGGACATTGCCTAAACAAATGAAGTGACGATTCCATCTTTTCCTAATAGAGACAAAAAAAAATGCACCACCATATTCATGCTAGAGATAATAGGTCCTTTGCAGTCTTAGGATCATGAATGGTAAGTTAGATGGTGGATTTTTTTAACCATGTACTCTATGTTCCTGATCTCTCTTGTAATATTCTATCCATCTATTAGATAACTCATTTTCATGCAAGAAAATATATAGAGTTTTCACTACTTGGTGTTGTACTTAAAGATGGGCATGAGTCTTAGCATGTAATAGCTTCAATTAGTGGTGATGGTTTTTCTAGATAGTACAAGATTAACAATGTTGGGTCACCTTCACTTGCTTATGTTTTTGTCACATATACTGATGATTTAAGCATACCCTATCATGAGTAGTCCGAGCATTCAAATTACTGCTCACTTTTATGGAAACATGAAATAGTGCAAGAACTTCATCTTTTTTCCTACCAGGATGGTGTTTGTCTAGGTTGTCTTCTTAGAAAGCATCATAAAGTTAGTTTTGTCAAAGGTTCCTCTTGGCACATCAATGCCATTAGCGCTTGTTCATAGTAACTTGTCTAGTCCTTTTCCTTTTGCTTGTCACAAGTATTTTCTAGTCTTTATTGATGATTATTTTAGGCATACTTGGGTTTATTTTCTTACTCACAAAATTCAAAATTTTAACATTTTTTTGGTTTTTAAAGTCCCTTGTTGAAAAAAAAACTAGTCATAACATTCAGAGACTTAAGTCAAATAATGAAGGAGAATATGTTAATGAGAATTTCATCATATTCTATTCTTAGGAAGGAATTTAGATGCAACACATTGTCCCTTATACACCACAACATAAAGGTTTAGCCAAGAGAAATAATTGTACACTAAATAAAATAGATAAATGCATGATTTANTCTATCCATCTATTAGATAACTCATTTTCATGCAAGAAAATATATAGAGTTTTCACTACTTGGTGTTGTACTTAAAGATGGGCATGAGTCTTAGCATGTAATAGCTTCAATTAGTGGTGATGGTTTTTCTAGATAGTACAAGATTAACAATGTTGGGTCACCTTCACTTGCTTATGTTTTTGTCACATATACTGATGATTTAAGCATACCCTATCATGAGTAGTCCGAGCATTCAAATTACTGCTCACTTTTATGGAAACATGAAATAGTGCAAGAACTTCATCTTTTTTCCTACCAGGATGGTGTTTGTCTAGGTTGTCTTCTTAGAAAGCATCATAAAGTTAGTTTTGTCAAAGGTTCCTCTTGGCACATCAATGCCATTAGCGCTTGTTCATAGTAACTTGTCTAGTCCTTTTCCTTTTGCTTGTCACAAGTATTTTCTAGTCTTTATTGATGATTATTTTAGGCATACTTGGGTTTATTTTCTTACTCACAAAATTCAAAATTTTAACATTTTTTTGGTTTTTAAAGTCCCTTGTTGAAAAAAAAACTAGTCATAACATTCAGAGACTTAAGTCAAATAATGAAGGAGAATATGTTAATGAGAATTTCATCATATTCTATTCTTAGGAAGGAATTTAGATGCAACACATTGTCCCTTATACACCACAACATAAAGGTTTAGCCAAGAGAAATAATTGTACACTAAATAAAATAGATAAATGCATGATTTATTCTAGGAATTGCATGCTAATTTTTCAATTGAAACCATTAACTATTCCAAATATATATTGAACTACATTTCTACTAAGGTTGTGTAGAATGTAAAACTAGAAGAAGCATGGAGTAAAAATAGTTGAAATTTTAGAAACTTTTTTGTGTTCGACTCTGACACTTGGGATCACATTTGTAATGAGAAGAACAAAGATTAGCAACCCAAGGTTCAATAGTGTACATTTATTATTATTATTTAGAGAATGTAAAATATTATTTCCTTATGTATCCCACTCTACATAGGTGATACTTAGTAGAGATATTATATTTGATAAGCATTTTTTAACTTGTGAGCCTAGTTCAACACCTATGCCATCTTTAACCTATGAGCCAACTTCTCCTTTTACTTTACTATAAACTCCATCTTATACTTTTTCTCATGATATTGTTTTTATTACATACTATAGTTCTCATAATTATGAATATGTGGAGGAGGAACCTCTTTCTCCCATTACTCCACTAGGGGTACACTAAGTAAACCTATGGCATCATACCTTTGTTCATGGGATATTAAAAAACATCCCTAATTCCTTTTCTATCTTCCAAAACTCATTTGTTGAACCCCTTTAAATACACCTTTCCAATTTGAAAACCCCCCTATCTTTAAAAAAGAAATGAAATTAAACATTGTATTAATATAAGGGGGTTGTGTCATAGAAAACAACAAGATCATACAGAGCTACAAAATTTGGCTCGAATCCTTAGTATTTTCCTACTACTATCATAACAAAATTTAAATCCTTCTCTAGATAGAAATTCCATACTTATTAACTGATAATTTCTTTAACAAATTATCCCAACAATAAAATTATTTAGTAAAAAAATTATTGTTGAAAGGATTCATTATCCTAAACATATTTCTCTCTGTTAATCGAGAGAGAGCCTTCTTCCACTTCCATTGGTGTTGTATCATGTCCCCCAATACCATCATCCAAATTACCTCCACAGTGATAAATTGTTGCACTTTAGTTAATTGAGGTCGAGTTCAAGCGTTAGGGAAGAACCATGGACCTAATTCACTGTGTATAAATTGTAAACAGATACATGGTGTTTTCCAGTGCTTGCTCCATGTCAATCATTTTTCCCAAAATTTACTGAAAAGAGTTTTTGTTCGTCTGTGATATTTCTTCATGGAATTTTTTTTTTTTTTTTAACATCATTCCAATTGAGTCCCATCCCTATCCAAGGTAGGCTACAATAAGAGATACCAGAGAACACAAACCCACAAATAACAACCCTAATTCCAAATTTAACAAAAGCAATCAGGAAGGGAAAACCCTCAAAATTGAAAAACAAAACAACAAAACAAAATCTTCCTTCACAAACATGAACATAAGGGAGGAACATGGAGACCAGGGGGTTCCTAGTCAAATCCCCCCCAAAAACCAACATTGATTGGAGGCCAACACCCAAAAAATCCTGAGGCTAAAAGCGCTCGACCTTAGAAGCCTAGAGTCGAGACAATCAAACTTCTGTAGTAAACCGATGAGCCACACCTGTTGGAGAAATTTAAATATCCATAACCAAAGGAATCCCACATTTGAAGCCATCTTCACACAAGTCACAATGAATAACCCTCATATTTCCCCTTCCTTCCATATGTGCAAGAGTCACAAATGCGTTGCCACCTGCCCAAAAACATTGACACTTGTCCTTGTTCATTTATGATTGAACTATCTCATATTAAGGAATGGGGAGAACCACCCTAAACCCGTTTATGGTAATATATCCCTCATTTAAATGTGAGCCTAGCTTGACCTAATAGTCAGCCTGAGAGTTATGCTCATGCTTGATGTGGAAAAATTTCACCAAATTTTGCAAGAAGGTTAAGAATGCAACAAATGATGCTATTGAAGGCATTGTTTCCTGCCATTGACCTGCTAATTATTCCTTGAACCACCATAATTGAATCCCCAAGGATTACAATATTAGTAATTCTTTTATCTCTCGCAATGTGAAATCCTTCCCACTAGGCATATGCCTTAGCTATGTTTTTTGATACATTTCCCAATATTAATTCCTCCAGGATCAAGAAGACTCCCCTCAACTCCTGCTTCCATTGGATTATTTTGAAAAGCTCTTCCAAAAAAGAGGGAACAAGATTACTGCTAAGACAACCATTCTTTAAATTCTTATTCAGATTTCCTGATTACTCACTTAGGTAGTGAAGCCACCTGGCCATTAAAGAGAGAAGGAACAACTTCAATTTGGAATTTTCTCATCCATTCTAGTTCACAAGCTTCCAAGTTTTGGTCCTATATTTTGACTCAGGATTGCATATAGTTCGTAAGTAAAGAGATTGTTCAAGTCGTTGTCTGTTTAGGATGTTGCTACTCCACTTTGAAAATCATTTTATTTCATTTCAGCCATATGTTCCAACACATATATTTAGGAAAGGCCTCCCATATATGCTTGAAGCATGGTTTCTGTTTAAAATACTCCATATACCTCTACCTCCATTAAGAAAGGAATTCCTCACCTAATTGAGACCAATCTACTCTTTGAAGTAATACTTCAAGGTCATACGAACAACCCTCTTTGGCATAGCAATAATTGACAAAAAGATGTTGAATATTTTCCTCATATTGGGCACATAGCACACAACGTGAGGTACAACCATGCCTATCCTTTTAATATTTTTTGAAGTGAGGATTTTCCCATGGACGAGAAGCTAACAAAAAATGTTTATTTTTGGAAAACAATCATTATGCCATATTTTCTTCAACAAGGATAAGAAAATATTAATATTTTTTGCTTCCAACAAGGAGAAATATCCTTTCAACAAGGATAAGAAAATATTAATATTTTTTTCTTCCAACAAGGAGAAATATCCTTTCTTAATCAAGTACTGTGAGGCTCCCCATCCCTATGAATATTTTCGATACCTGTGCCAAGGAGCGCACCCATGCAAGGAATGAATAAGGGACTATATTAAAGGAAGCATTGGAGCTGGAGGAGAAACAAAGTTCCAACCGATCCAAGTTCCATAATCTGTATTCCAGGAGGAAATGTCATCTAGATAGTGTATTCCATGTTCTTCCAACCAAGCCTGCAAGGGAGACAAATCCTCCTAAGAAGAGAGGTACTCCTTTCCCAAGATGTTGTACTCCCACAAATTGATAATTTTTCCATTGCTAGGAATTCACGTCTGTTTTTCACAAATGAAAGGAAGAGCCTCCTTGAGAATATTGAAGATTAGAGAGCCTTTTATGAATTTGGGCATCCTTTCTAAACATCTCTTATTGGATCCAAAGAAATATTTTTTCCAAATTACTCACTTCCACCATACTATCTCCATGTGATCATCCTCCAAAACAATTTTTCACCCATAGCTATATTCATAAATTCTGAGTCTCTAATGCCCCAACCCACCCTTTCCTTGGGATTTATAACCCGCTTCCAATTTATAAGATGAATCTTTTTTTCATTAGACTTCCCTCCTTACCAAATAAACTTCGTAACCCCCATTGAGATCTGATTTCCAATACCTCGAAGAGCCAAATGTGCAGAATATTGAAAAAAAGGCAGAGATAAGAGGACTGCTTTGATAAGAACAACTCTACCAATGAGATTTAACCACCGTGATCCCCATTAAATAAATTTCGAGTTTATTTTTTCTATAATGTATAACCATTCATCATATGAAGAATTCTTCAAAGAAATGGGAATACCAAGATAGAAAAAAGAAGTCCAATTATCAGCAAGTGGAAAATGGAAAATCGTTGATATTGCTTGCATTACCTATTGTCTTGTATTCCATCCCATGATCTGGCATCTCCTATGATTAATGGCTCTACCAGAAGCATCAAGAAAGGATTCCAACACTTGCTTGAATATGGAGGCAATGATAACATATGCTCCTCCCATCAACAAAGTATCATATACAAACTACGAATGATTCAATATTTTGACACCATGAACAATCTGGAGACTCGATAGATTCCCAATATCCCTTTCATGTTCCAATTTCTGGCTCAATGTGTCTGCCATAATGATGAAGAGTAGAGGAGAGAGGGGGAACCCTTGACACAATCCCCTACTATTTTGGAAGAAAATAGTCGGCCGCCAATTAACAAGAGGTGTAATCTAGGGGGCACTAATACAAGAAGCCACCCACTTAATGAAATTTGGGCTCAATCCAAATATTTCAAGGACCTGAAAAAGAAAAACATGTCTTACATGGTCAAATGTATTAGCCATGTCCAACTTAATAACCATACCTTTCCCTTTAGCTGAAGCACTTGAATGTATAACCTCCTGCACTAACACAATATTATCAAGGATTTTCTTATCATGCATAAAGCCACCTTGATTGTATGAGATGATCTTGGGAAGAATTTTCTTTAAACGAGAAGCTCTAATTTTGGTTAAAATTTTATATGAGGAATCACATAAAGATATAGGCCCAAATCTTGTAAAGGAAGAAGGATTAGCTTCCTTTGGAATTAAAGCTAAGAAATATGAATTAGTGTTACCACCTAATCTTAGAGTTTAATGAGAGTAATGCAAATTTCTTTTAATATCATGCTTGATTAGGTCCCAATAGTGCTTATAAAAGGATGTGAATAAGTCGTTTGGCCCCAAGGATTTTTCTAGACCAACGTTTCAGATTGCTACAAAATATCACCTTCAGATATGGGTTGATTTAGATCCAAATTATCCTCATGAGTAACAATGTGTGGAATGAATTCTGACATTGATTCCACATTTTCTACCTCTGCCTATTCTTGATGTGTATATAAAGTAGCAAATTTATGTATAGTTGTCGCCTTAATGTCGTCAAAGTATGCAACTCGTGTGCCATCCTCTAGTGTTTTTATCACATTGTTCCTAGATAGTCGAGCTTGGGCCTGATTTTGAATTTTTTTTGTATTCATGTCACCCTCTTGAGCTATAATCCACGTGATTTAAGGTGCCATAATTTCTCTTCTTGCCTCAACACTTTTTTAAATTGAATATGAAGTTGTGGTTCTTCTTGCTGCAAGTTGTATGTGACTTCATTGTCCTCCAAATCGTTTTGAAAACTTTCCAACTTATTCATTATCTCTTATTTTTACTTAGATGGAGGATTGAAGGAAACTTTGTCCCATCGATTGAATGCTTTCTTTACCAACTTGAGATTTTTCTCCCATATAAACACATGGGTTCCTGGAATCCAATTGTTCAAAGTAGCTTCCACCAACATATCCATTTCTTGAGAATTGAGTCACAAAGGGTTGAAACGAAAAGGTAAAGGGCCAAAGTCAAGAACCTTCTAGAGATGGAGGGACATTGGCTTATAGTTAGAAGCAATGGAAGGAAGAATAAAGGACATTAAGGTTGAGTCTTGTGAAAGGAAGTTGTTATGAACAAGAAAACAATCTAGCTGAGAAACAATATGTCCAGGCCCAAAGCATTTATTTGACCAAGTGAAATTTCCTCTTAGAGGCTTAACATCTAGAAGATCCCAATTTTCAGTTAAATCCCCCATTTTTTCATTAAATGGGTCCCGACCAAAGGAACCACCTCATTTTTTTGCACTATTTTGAGTGACATTGAAATCCATGACTAATATACAATCGATAGAGAATTCCAAGTACTTTAAACTTAAGATAGATCTCCAACAATTTTTTTTTTCCATTGGGATAATTGGCATGTACATATTGATGACCACAAAATGCTTATTTCTATGCATAGATCTGAATTTAGTTAGTATCTAGTGTTGTGTTTGGAAACAAAATACTAAACATACTTATTTTGTGTTCCAAAGGGTGAAAAGGCCACTAGAGGCACCCCATGAATCTTTTGTGACAACTTCACTAAATTTCCAAAGACCTTTCCCTATTCTACTTGTTTCTTAAACTTTCATTTTAGTCTCCTGGATAAGGAGTATTATTGGCTTCTCATTTCAAAATAGGTCTCTAACTGCCACTGATTTTGGGTCACTTCCTAAACCCCTGCAATTCCAGGAGAATAAAATCATTATTTAGGCGGGTTTTAAGAATATCCCCCCTTAGATGCCACATTGCTTCCTATACCTTTTGGTGGCTTGGAACCCCCCATCATTTTGACTATTATTTGTTTAGACCACATCATAATGTCCTTATTTGCTTGCTCTTCTTAAACTATCCAAGACTCCTTTCATCCCGATCTTCTTGGAAAATTTTCTTCATAATCCCTATCATATTGTTCTTCTTCTATAGATAAATCAATCTTGGGGTCCCTGGATTTAGATTCCATAAAGGTTACCTCTACTTCCTTGAAATTCTACTTCTTCTAGGCCTAGTTCAGGAAGAACCACATTCTTGCTCATAAGGAATTTAAAAATGACCCTCTTCTCTTCTCTTGACTTCAAAAACATCTCAACCTTAGTCAAAGGTGACCTAGAAGATGTATGGACTGAAGGAGTCTCTCGAAGAAAAGAGACAGACCCATACCCATAGAACACTGGCAAAGATTTCTTTTCTTTGTCTACCACTTGAGAAATAATTTCAAAGATATTGTTTCGGGAACCTCTGCAACAGATCAAGGATTTCTAGAGGGCTTAGATGGGTGCATCGAGCCCCCTTGGGAAGGTCTAGAAGAAGATGGAACATAACCATATGAGGGTCGATTCCTATTACTACCACTAGAGCCTGAATATTTTGTCACAACTCTCCATTGATCTTCTTTCCCAGGGACAAGAGGTTGAGGTGAATCCATCTTCTTACAATTTTTGGAAAAATGTCAATACTCATGGAAAATATTTCACTTGAATTGGAGTTGCTCATAGTTGATTTGTTTTACATGATGCCAATTATCCAATGAAATGAGCACTGCTTCAGGAGTACTACTATTCTCTAAATATACTTCAACTCATATTTTGGCACAACAAAACATGTTCTCCTTTGGTTCAACCCTATCAATATATCTTCTCAAAGAGTTGTCAATGCACCGAAGGGAATCATCACTCCAATAATGGAGGGGAAGGTGTGGAAGACGAAACCACACTGATACAATAGAGGGAACATCATTTTCTGAACTGAAATCATGAGTCCATTTTTTCAAATACATCCCTCTTGCTCCCAAGAAGTACGAACCACTTCGAAAAATCAGATCCCGATCTTCCTTAAACTCAAAGAGGAAGGCATAAAACCCTGTCCCACAAAAGAAGTGATTCAAGGAGCCTTTGATAAGGGGATTCTAGTATTTTTTCAGCCACAAACCCACATACTTTGGGGACGGATAGATTCTAGTGAAATGACATAACAACCCACAATTAGTAAGAGCCAAATATTTCCTCCTAACAAAAGAGGTAGGAAGTTTAACTTGCAAAATTCCATCTAGTTTCTTCACAAAACACAATGGATAAGATTTCAAGTTTTTTACTAAGGCCACAACCATGGCATCATCATCTAGATGGGGTACTCTCCCTCCCCAACAAAACCCTCCATCACTCTCAAAACCAAAATCTAGGGTTTCTCTAGAAAACATAGAGGCACAACTCCCATTTATGTTGAGAGTGTTGATATTGAAAACCCCCCTATCTTTACAAGATATACTAGGTATCCATTTTCTCAAGGTGTTTTTTACACCACATTTTATTTATACCCCTAGTATGTTGGTCCCAATAATATGTAATCCATTTTTCATGTACTATGTTGAGAGTGTTGATATTGAAAACCCCCCTATCTTTACAAGATATACTAGGTATCCATTTTCTCAAGGTGTTTTTTACACCACATTTTATTTATACCCCTAGTATGTTGGTCCCAATAATATGTAATCCATTTTTCATGTACCAATCCTCCTCATGTTTCCTCCTTTCTTTATGTTAAAAAAACATCACAATTTTGGTTGCTCAAGTCACACTCAAGCCATGCTTCTAGACCAAAGCAAGTTTCCTCCAACATGGGCATTATCCTGATGAGAACTCTTTAGAGTTCCTTACTTTTAAAGGTCACATTTAGTGGTTATTTAATTGCTTCAAAATTGTGTTACTCAATATCACCCTTTTCATTTAGGGTTAAATTACAACCTTATGCAACCACGACCTCAACAACCTCATAGTCCCCGCTTAATCAAAACCTTTAAAATCAACTCCTAATAAAAGTGGTGCTATCAACATATTTTTCATTTCTTTTGTTTCTGGGTTTAAAATACAACATGTTTGACACCATGGTCTTAACAACCAATATTGTTGGAACCAAAATCTTGAAATCAATACCTTGAATTGAGTGGTGCTACTAGTAGTAGCCCCCTATTTTTTTCAAAATTAAGATTGCAACTTTTTTGAAACCATGGCCTTAACAATTCGTATTGTTGTGAATCAAAACCATAAAATGAACATACAAATTTAAACATGTTGTTATAAGTAGCACATTTGTTTTTTGTTTTGAGCTTGAAATTACAATGTTTTTAAAACCATGACCTAAAAACACCATTGCTGCAAAACAAAATCATAATAAAAAAAAAAAACAAAAGAAGGGAAAACAAAAAACATTTTTAAATAAAAGGAAAAAAAAACCTAAATTAAAAACAAAACAAACTAATTTTTAAAACTAAAAAATAAATAAATATAAAGAAAATTACAAAAACTAAAATCCTCCTAACCCTCCATTTCAAAATAATAATAATAATAATAACTAAAAATTATTTTAAATTTATTTTTAAAATGCAATTTAATAAAATTAAAAAACTAAACAAAGTTTAAAAACATTAAAACAAATTTTGTATGAAAAAACATAACATTTAAAATTGAATGAAATTCTTTTAAAAATGAAAACTACATTTAACAATAACAAATAAATAAAATATTAAAAAATTCAAAAAAAGTCAATGTATAAGTTAAAAGCAATTAAAAGTCAAAAAATCCAAAACAAAGTTTGTAACATGTTTTTTTTTTTTAATATTGATTAAATTCAAATATATTTTAATATTTTCTATTATCTTTCTCTAATTTTAAATTTAAATTTTATTTTTATAAAATTTATTTTTTCTTATTTTTTCAATTTTATTAAAATTTGTGTTGTGTTTAAAATTTAAAATCATCCATAACGTATCCAACCACTCCTACCAGTTGGGATGGTGGGATACTACTCTATTTCCCCCTTATTAACACATCTTTGATGCCAATCTATCACATACCCAGTTTCCTTGGTTGGCTTGAGGTTACAGGGTACTTCAAGTTTTCTTTTATCTAATTTAAATTAATGTTATGATCTCATTTTATCGGGTTCCCATTTTAAAATAAAAATTAAAACAAACATTCTTGTTATTTATTTATTTATTTACTGTAGAACATGCTAAGTCAACTTTTGGGAAACATTTTTTATTTCCATATAAATCCGCTACTCAAATCTCAATTATAAGCTCATAGGTCCATTATGATCCTCAAGAGGTTTCCATCGACTATTTTCTTGCTCAATTTTGAGCTCGAGGTAAGAAGTTACGACCTCTTAAATTTCTTGAGCATTTTCGAGTTTTTTATGCTGGCAGGAATACATGGCAGCCAGTGCCTACATGGCACAGTTCTATGAAAGTTTCTCAAGGTGTTGATGACGTAAAAATTTTGGGACACTGTTGATAAAAGAAATGAGGGGCGACGATGGAGAGATATCTTCAATCATCGATAATTGAGAAAGGTCGAGGGCGTAGATAACAAGAGAATAGTTTAAATCATTGATGAGAAAATATTGGGGTAGTTATAAAAAATATTTCCAAGAGTTGATCCAAGGATAAGTCTAGGTGTCGATTCGAAGATAATTCAAAGCGTCGACGCCAGAGGAAAATTAAGGCACTAACGAGAAAAATAAATCCAATCGTTGAGGGAAAATGGCCATGAAAGTGCCATTCGAAGAGGAGATCATGTTAGAATGCACAAGAATGTAGATTAACATGGAATACTTTTCATTATTCATGATACATGTATAAATACATGAGTTATGATTTTTGGATTCATTTTCCAAGAGGTCTCTTGGACTCCTGA
Organism: Picea sitchensis; assembly: GCA_010110895.2. NCBI lineage: Eukaryota > Viridiplantae > Streptophyta > Pinopsida > Pinales > Pinaceae > Picea > Picea sitchensis. The sequence goes on along the minus strand of SNQJ01S0080314.1, from coordinate 18,148 downwards.
TGACGGTTCTTATTCACTTGACTATTAATGTTCCATCTCAAGTGAATAATATAATAACCCTAATGGATTACGTTTCCAACATCTCCCCCTTAATCAGAAGGGGTGTATGTAAGTCCAAGGAGAGAGATGGAATCTGGAAGTGGACAGTTGTTGATGGTTGCTCTTTGAATCGTGTGGTTTTGGGATGACCACAAACCAAAAGGCTGGCAAAAGCTGATGTATTCTACTAAATGGAGGTTTAAGATGACCACAAAGTATTGTCTGAAAGAAGTTGTAGGTCTTCTATTAAATGGAGGTTTAAGATGCCCACAAACTGTTGCCTAGCAGAAGTTGTAACTCTTCTAATAAATGGAGGTTTAAGATGTACACAAACTATTTCCTAATATAATTTGATGTCTTCTACTAAATGGAGGTTTAAGGAAAACCACAAATCAAATCATGTTGATGATTTTGATGTTGGCCCTCTTGTTCTTGCTCGATTGATAGGACTCCCAAAACTTGAAGCGTGGAAGTAAATCACTGATATTATCCCCACTATTAGGTACAAGGTGGGAAGATGCAAATATTTCCACTACAAGGTGTGTCAATACTCAAGTATGAGTTCTTTGCTATGACTGATATATCTTCTTGATTGTTGATGACCATTGCCAAGAAGTGATCCACCCATAGTGATTCTTTACTCTTGTATATTTCTTGTGTTTGGAACATTATGAAGGATGATTATTCTTTCCACAATTCTCACAAGGATGAAGATTGAAACACCGATTTTCCATGTGGCCAATTCGATGACAATATTGGCATTTAGAAATCTGCTCTTTAGCTGGAGTAGGTGAATATGAACTTTATTGAAGGAATCCAACAGTATGAAACTAGATTAGCTTGATATAATTCATAATACGAAAGGTAACTTCATTTTCATATCCGATACCTATTTTGTGCTTATTGTCTCTAATTTATTACCAAGATCTGATGATTGGATGGGAAAGAGAAAGTCAAACTTGTTCATGCACAACTTCATCTTCATCTTCACTTGTATCTGAAGTGGTGGACAATTGGGTTGGATTCCTTGGTAATACATGCATGCACTGTAATGCATGCTCTAGAAATAACCACATGAATTTAGAAAATGCTCTGAAGACAAAGAAATGTTGAATGCATGGATTGTTGACAATTTGACATGGTCAAGCATTGGCCAATTCAAACAATTACATAACAGACTGGAAGCAAGCCATTATTTAAACAAAAACGCTCTATTGTATGGATGCTCACAGGATAACTGTACACTGTACACTCTTTCACTTTCACACCTCACTTCTTAATCAATGTAAGCACAATGAATTGGTAGAGTCGCATATCAGTAGAAGGATGTCTTGTTCATGGGAATAAACAATTATATGTTGAAAAATAGACGTTGCAAAATTGAGGCCCACTGCACCCGGTGGTATCTTTTCAACGAATGATCCTCATGCACCATAAAAATCTAGAGCTAATTCAGGTTGACAACCACAAATGTCCACTGACTCAATTACAGTGCATGCATGTATTACCAAGGAATCCAACCCAATTGTCCACCACTTAACGCACATACATCTAAACCCTAAACCTTATCTTATTTGTTACTTTGGATATGAATGGGAAATTGATTCTCTTGGACGTTGCAGTTTTCAGATTCCCATTGCAAGTGAAATATACACAATTTTGGAGCAATTCGGCTTCCCGGGGGGGATTTTAGACACGAAAGGAGGAGCAAAATTATGAGTTGGATCAATACTAGTGCGATCAAGAGATTGACGAGAGTTAGCATCTTGTTCTTTTGGGTATCAATTGACAAATTGATTCATGATGGAGACGATCTATATTTCTATGTGGGAGTGCTTTCGACTTCATTCCCCATTTCCAAATTATACATATGTTCGTCTTGAGCGTTGGAACCCTCACCAAAGGACATTGGACTCATCATTTGCTATAACAAATCCTTAATAGTAACAAACCCTAGAAATGATGGAAACACCAGTTGATTTCACTCTAGAACTAGTGATCTCAAGTATATTGCAATACAATACCTTCCAAGGAACATAGGGCCCGAGAGGTGAAGAAATGGTCATAGAATTTGATCAAATTAAAAAACACATGGGATTATCCTATGGTTTAATAAAATTAAAGAGAACAAGCCAATAGTATTGAGAGTTCCAACGATCAATAATAACAATGATGGTGTGGATGTGAATTCACATGGAGAATGAATGCCTTAGAGCATGGGTTAGATGCCAAAAGAATTCAAGCAACATGAAGGACCAGGTAACAACTCTATCTACGGTTTCTAGAAGGTGTTGTTAGGTCACATGTGGGAGAGAGTGGGTGGTAGTGAATGACAAAGATGTAAGGCGTATGAAGAATGAGAGAAATGTCTGACATGAGGGAATAAAGAAGAACTGTAGGAAAATGAACATACTTGTATAAAGAGGGAAAGTCATGAAGGTAGAGAGATGTTTATGCATACAGGAGAGAAAATATAACACCCAGAGGAGTAGAGACAGACCTTAGGGAATCTGCACATGGGACTAATTTCCATGGAGCACTACCATAGCTCAATTCAATCCTTAAGAACTATAAACTATAATACCATTGTTAAATGCACACAAATTGGAGATCAAGCACCCTTGGAAAGAATGGGAAGAGTTATTTATGTGCATTTAACATATCGACATTGCTGATGCTAGAGAAAATGGAGGGTGTCGATGATGCAGACATGCCCATTTGTTGGTGAGGAAAATTCATCAACTGTTGATGGAGGAATTTTCTTTCCATTCACTGATGGAGGAATTTTCTTTCCATTCATTGATGGATAACATATATTACTAACCATCGATGGCAAGGCGAGTTAGGACACTAAATTGAAGGCAAATTTGGGTGCCAATTCATTGTTGTCTTGTTTGATCACTGATGGGAGGAAATTTCACATTGCCAATTCCAAAAATGGAAAGTGGGCACCGATAGGGGATTTACTTGAATAAATTCCAAGTCATTTCTTAGTCAAAACACTTCATAAAAAATTATAACATGGATTTAACCTTGTTTCGTTCAAGGAAAGACACCAAAACTATACAATACAATCTCGATTTAAAACAACTAGTAAAGGAGGATACACACTACTTTTGAGGGTGATTTCTACAACCCAAAGCTCAGACTATATAAACATGTATTTCTTCCCAAAGGGGATAAACATATGTCACCTTATGAGCTATTATTCGTCAAAGGCATTCCAATGCCAAAGGTCACAATTCATAATATAATTTCATACACCCAATGGTCATTACACTAAAATCATAAGTCTTCTAGGGGTGATAGCATGGAGAATAAAGGGGGTATGCATTGAAAATGCATTAGGCATAGGCACCAAATGTTTATCTATTTATCCGAGTGTACAAGTTTTTTGATCCATTTTCAATTCGTAACCTTCCATTTTATGCTAAGTTATAATATGCAGAAAAACCCTCCTTGCATCCAAATCCATAATCCTCTACACCCCATATAAGTCTCATAGTCCAATATTACCTTATGGAAAAAATCATATGTTTTCAAAAACTTAGTCATTTTAACGATTTCTACCATGTGGAGATTCCTCGCATCGAGTCTTTTCTCCACGCTTCCCATACTTATCATTTCACATGAACCAATACTTAGATTATTTTTCAACTTTTTGTCTCATGCGAAGAATTCAATACATTACCTTTTCCTCCGCACTTCCACAATCCCCATTTTTCTCTCCGCACTTCTACAACCTCCATTTTTCTCTCTGCATTCCTCAAATTGTACCCCTTAACTCTCCAAGACTTAGCCATTTTTCTAACATCCTGCACTCCTATCTTATGCAATACTCCATACTTAGTCATTTTTTCAACCAATTTTCTAACATCCTGCACTCCCATATTATGCAATACTCCATACTTAGTCATTTTTTCAACTTGCACCACCTCCACATTATCCTATTTCTTTGCCTCGCCTTTTCTCCGCATTACTTGTACCTCTCTTCCTATCTATTGTAGAGTTATATACTTAGCCTATTTCAAGTCACATCTCATGCGAAGAACTTTACATGACCCATTTCTCTGCACGACTTTATCTTCACACTACTTGTGTCTCCATCCCCTTCATACACCATGAGTCCCATACTTAGTGTATTTTCACACTGGACAACAATTCATTATTTTCTAGATAATTATGATTCATTAATATTGTTCTTACTCATAAGGAAAAAGACAATTTTCAGTAGTAAAGGAGGATTAATTATCCTGATTTCCCACCGAGCAGTTTCTTATCAACGATAATTTCTATTTATGGTTCACGTTTGTTACTAAAAAAATTGTACATGTTGAAAGGGTATCTTATTAAGCATTATTTATGAATTTATCCTTTTAACAGTTTAAGCTTCGTGACCCATATTGATAACCTTCACATATATCAAAGCATATTGAAAAAGGTGAGAAATATGGCAATGATAAGAATAAAGGAACCATTATGTAGAGACATCGTCAATTCTCTTGCTCGTCAGAACAAAGATTTTCATTGGTCGACTGCATATCCGTGGTATTCAAGCCTTTCTCCTGAGAAAACATTTTCTAGTAAGAATTGGACAGTTGGTCTGGTAAAGGTCGATAGCATGCTTGAAGCTTTTGACTTCAGAGAAATAGTTTCTTTATGTGCAAGTAAATTCAACTCAAAGCATAGGTTGATTCCAGTTATTACATAAGGAAAGAACCATGTTCTCCTGACTCCAAATATATTCAGAAGAATGCTTCGAGTTCCTACTCGGAAAAAATTCCTCCATCTTTCGGAAGCTGATTCTTTTATAGATTCACAGGGTTGTGGTGCAAACTTATTAAAGTATTTCCTGGCATCATCTACTACAATGACAATTGATACTACTCAAATTGATATTAACCTAATATCTTAGCCATATTATAATTTCTCTTGTCTTTTCTTACGACTGATGGGACAAGAATCCACATCCTATATTCCAAGGCATGTATTATATGTGCTATATTTCTCCTTTGAAAGGAAGCAATATTTGACTAGGTCGATATCATCTCAAATGAGATCTCTTATCAACTTTCCAACTATATGAAGACATAGAGGTTTTTCATGACCTCCTACTTGATATGGGTCAATATTGCATACTATAACGTATTTGAAGGATTGCCCTCAACATGTAATGTTGACGTTGAAAATGATCCTACTCAATTATGATATCCTATATTGTGGAAAAACAGGGCATCCTTCCATTTCCGCAAAGTTCAAGAGTTTCAATACATCCTTACTGGAACATTACCGATGAGAATTTCACCGGAAGATTTAGATTTTCTTAAAGGAAAATGAACTTGTGTCTATAAAGAGGAATCTACACACATCAAACTATATGGGTTTGAAAGAAAACCATTCCTTCTTCCCAATTTTTTCAGTGACAGGTATTTTTTCGCTGAAGTGTGTAGGAAGTAGAAGTCATGGTCGTCCTTCTTTGATAAAAAGAGGAAGTGACGGTTTATTTCCTTACCCTTCCATGCCATCGACATTTCAATCAAGGGATTATCCCATTTGACTGAAATTTCTAAATTATTGAATTTGTTCCATTTAAAGGAAGTTGAAGCTTTCAAGGGTTTTGAACTTGAAGGAATATTTTCTTGTCACTTATCTTTAGTTGGTTACAATAATATTTTCACAAGAATAGCAGAAAACATGGAGAAAATTGATGATAATGATCCAAATACCAACAAAACAGTTCCCATAAAAGATGAAAATATATGTGACGACGACTTGGCTACAAAAGTCAGTTCAAATACCCAAGTTAAAAGGCTAGAATCCAAGAGGGAGGATCAATAGAGAAATTCAAATCAAAGAGGTAGAATAGAGACTAGTGCTCACATTGGCTCTACTTCCCTCCCACATAAGAGTTCATCCTCTACTCAACGAGGCCAAAAGCCTAATATGGGTAAAGGAGAGAGTAATGAAATGTGTGCAGGAGGAGATGATGAATATGACCCCTCTCATTATTGAGAAGCCACACACTAGTACACATAATGAAATAAAAGGGAGTACTGGAAACAAGAGTACTCAAAATTATGAGGATCCAATAAATGATGTTGTTGAAATGGAGGTTGATGATAACACTATACCTGAGTGGGTTACATTACAGATTGCATAGATCCAACAGATAGAAGAAGAATTGTCTCGAGAGGAACTGGTTTTGTTTGAAGAACAATATTTGACCTTACACAATACTAAGTACAATAAAGAGGAAAACAAATTGCAAATTGAAAAAGTTCATGTCAAAAACAAAAAAAGGTTACATAAAGATGGAATTTAGAGGTAGATGTCTATGGCATTGAACCCTTAGGAATTCTTAAGTTGCACTTAACTATTGGAGATTATCTATCTCATTGCATTTCCGAGCAAGAGATTGAAAATATTAGATTGAAAAGGAGAATAAGTGAACTGAAAGACGCCCTTAGTCCTAAGCCATTATTTTTTGAACCACTATCCATCATTGCTTCGGATCCAGTTCCACAAGACACACTAAGAATGATGTTTAGAGTTAGGAAAGTTGCCAAGTTGTTAAGTGGAATAAGGATGTATGTCATGTAAAACATAAACAATCGACTCTTTTGGAATATTCACCAATACTGAGAGGGGGTAAATCAATATTAAGTTATTTTTGAAAATATTTACTTTAATACCTTAAGCACACATTTATTATTAATCAAAACTGTAAACATTCAAGAAAACAAGCACAGTGAAAAATGATTTAACATGGCAACCCATAAAGGGAGAAAACCACAAATGGTATATCTTTGTTTAATCAATTCTTAAATTAATAGGCTCCAACCTGTGAGGGACACCCATCCCTATTGCAAGCACCAAATTACAATACCGCATGCACCAACCCATCATAAAAAGCACCCACTTGCTAATTCCAAAAACCAATCTATCAAGGAAACCAATCCTTGCTACAAGCACCAACTTGTATAACTTTAAGAACCAACCTGCACTACAAGCACCCACTTGCTAATTGTAGACACCAATTTTCCAAGGACACCAATCCTTGATACAAGCACCAACTTGTATAATTGCAAGAACCAACCTGCACTGCAAGGACCCACTTGCTGATAAAGAAGGCACCAAACTTCAACGTAAGTACCAACTCACAATGGGACTTCAATCCTCTCTTGAGCTCCACCCTACCACCTTGATCTGCGAAGTTTCACAATAAAATCAAATTACATTGTTGTTCCTGTAATAGATTTTAACAATACTTTTCCTCAAACATGGATCCAAAAGTTCCTTGCACCTCCCAACCACCCTATGACATCCATATATTATTTTCTTCTATTATCATGTATCCTTAGAACCGTGAGCCTCTGAACTCCTCTTACTCATGCATATTATTCCAGTCTCTTGGATCTACAAACTCAGAACCCATTGAAATTCATAAACCCATATGAGTTCTTCCATTTCTTCCGATACGTTCTCTCACACCTGAGAGCCTTTAAATCACAGAGCTCCAATTTACTTCTTACTTACTTTTTCACTCTTTGCTCGATTAGGGCATTATTGTTTATAGATCTCATGCACTCAATTATTTTCCCTTATACAAATCATGTTCATCAATTCAGCTTTGAGTCCTCTCATTTAAAATGGACTTTAGAAGTCCTTCGAAACACCTCCATGAAAACTGGTCTTGGTTCCCTTCTACCTCACACAATCTCATTCACTAGTTCTCAGTTCTTAGCCATCGTTGGATCATATCTTTGAACGATCCTCAACATTCAATATAATATCCTTCATATCAGGACCACTAAGGTATCGAGACACACGATACCACCTCGATGCACAACAGTCGTCCGATCATATTTTAATTTGATTGCGACCGTTGATCTGATCTCCATCATATTGGGACCACCGAGACCTCAATATTTAACTATATGATATTACCACTCAAACACCATTATATTTGGTCCATATTTGATTTCTTTCATGAATTATTTCCTTGATATCATGATCATCAAGGTACCGATGCAAAATAGTCGTTCGATCGTCTTTTTGTTTGATTTTGATCATTGATATGATCTACATAATATCGGAACCACTAAGACCTAAATATTTAACTATAATATCTTACCACTCAACCTCCGTTAGATTTGGTCCAGATTTGATTTCTTCTGTCGGTTGTTTACTTGATATCGGTATGATCGGGGTACCGATGCACAACAACTGTCGGATCTTCCCCTAAATAGATCATGACCATTAATCTTTTATTTTTCCACCAAAATACACAACATGACCTCATCGCTTAGCAACCATCCGATCGTCTCTTCATTTGATTGCAACCGTCGATCTATTCTCTCCTTTGCCACTAGGGTCGACGATCGTCGTCGTCGGGCCAACAAGTGCATGGGCACCACATCCATTTCGATGGATCTTCTCCGACAATATTATTTAACGGATCCAACGATCCTCATAGTCCTTAATAAATGGTCCTGGTCCTAGTCACCTCTTCAAGTTAACCGATGCTTATCACCCACCTCTTCATTTTCTTGTGAGATGGTCAGGTGGGACCCATGACAGATCTATGATTGTCGTTGCATCGCTTGTTCTTCAATCAACGATTGTTTTTGGCTCTTGGTGTACTGGTCATTGTCGTCTGGTGACTAATCTAACCTTTACAACTAACAACCAAAATATTCTTAGACCAAACCTTCCAATAAATCGATGGCTCTCATTGGGTCACTGAATTCCTTATCATCGTTGGTGTCTTTATCGTCATTGTCAGGACAGTAGAATCATAGGCACACGTTTATTTCGATGTTTCTTCGTCGATGAATCGTGGATATCCACTCAAATTCAATGGATGAGATTGCCTCATTCCTAGATAGACCCACTTTCGTCCCACACAATAATAATTTGACACATGTCACCCTTGGGACACTCTGGCTGCCATGGTGGCATCATGGTTATGCAATCCTTCATTGTCATCTGAGTATGTTCACTATAGGTCACATAGTCCACTTCGACCTTTGTCGATGAATGATGGAGATCCACTCATCATGCCAAATCAATGGTTGTCGCTAGCTCTTGGAGTCTTTTATTGACAGAGTCTCAAAGCACTATGTGGCACACAAGTTAAACATGGTTACCTTAAACACATCATTTAATTCCAAGCCTTTCCTTTCAAGCGACCAAGCGCTATTTCTTGGGATAAAGGATTCATTGTCATAACTTTCATCAAAGCGCCAATACATGCAGTCAATTATCCCAACAATATCTCGATCCTGACGAAATATAATCTACTTCAATCATTCTGGATCGTTGATTCAGACTTAAGAATTTAATCACCTCCGTAGATTTAACTTAACCTTGAAAACACTCCTTTTTATCTCCGTCGTTGATCTTCTCCTTTGATTATATCCTCACCATTGATTTACTTAACTTTCTTTGGCTCATCATCGTTGGCCCCATTCATCGTTGACATGATTATCGAGCATATTGTCATTGGCTCCTACTCGTCATCGACAATCTAAGTGGAGTTTGAGTCTTTGATATGGCAAGCCCCAACAATATAATTTCAGTCATCGATTTTATGAAAGCTTCACCCTGATCAAATATAAATTGTATGTTCACTTAACCTATAGAATTATGCATGCACCCAATTCGACTCTGGTTGATTCCAATCTACCCATGTAGCAAAGGGTTAATTCTTCTTTGCTTTAGCAACCTCGATTTGGTTTAGATTCGTGGAAAGAATTGACACATGATCTCCTTCATATTGTCTTCATTCACAGATTAAACACATAGAACTCTATCAGGAGTTCATCAATGCACATTAATCTTTGCACACAGAGGCTCATCAACTCACGGGGACATTCTTCCTCTATTTTGTTGGTCTGATTCTCTTTGGTCTTAACAATCTTGATGTTTCCTTTGTCAGCCCATGGTTTCATGTTATAGGTTCTTGTTCGATCCTTGGACCTGTCATTTGCATAGGGTATATATGTGGTAACTCATCAACACAACACATAGAAGCATTCATTATCTTTGTCTTCTTAACAAAAATATCCCCCTATCATTGACAATTGTCAGTCTTCCTTTGACATTGGCTCATTCTAGAATTTGTACTTGCACACCATTCACTAGTCATCAATGATTGATATTGACATCAATGACCCCATTTGACATCAATGGAAACACATTCTCAACAATCTCCCCCTTTGTAATTTATGGCAACAACTATTTATTTTGGTACTCCTTTGCTTCTTGCAAGTTTCTCTTTCTGCAAATCTCCCCCTTTTTCTGTACTCTCCCCCTTTGACATCAATGGAAAAAGGGATTGTATCCCCTTTAAATTGTACTATTAATTCTAT
>SNQJ01S0080311.1:18249-29965 GCA_010110895.2 Picea sitchensis | reverse complement strand
AAAAAATGAGCCAACTCCTATCTTCTATGACAATACTTCAGCAATTAATTTACCAAAAACCCATTTTTTTCATAAGAAAAGAAAGCACATTGAAACTCGTTATCACTTCATATGCGAGCTAGTCAATAATGGTGAAATCATGCTTCAATTTTATGGCTCGTGAGATCACCACACACACATCTTTACAAAGACATCGGGAAAACACATTTTTTATTTTCAAAGACAACACTTGGGCATTATCAGTGGTGATGTTTGTAACTGTTGATTTTAAGAGGGAGTGTTAGTTGTAAACTCAACAACGTGTGACTGTATACTGCCAATTGTTATGGCCAATTGTACGAGTTGTTAGGATTTCTTTCTTTCTTCTTGATTTTTTTGTTTTGTTTCCTCTATATAAGTTTTTCATATCATCTAATATAATTGTGCTCTACACATTCTGGTTTCCGACCTTTCTACTATGTTTCTTCTTTAGTCTACGCAGTTTCTTGGTTCAACGCGTAATCTCTTGTTTCTCTACGCAGTCCTTTTGTCTAGTCTGTGCAGTACATTGTTTTGTCTGTGAATTTTCCTGTATTAACTATGTAGTTCATTGTTTTCTCACTAAGAATGAGACATAAGAAATTCCTAAAGATGATTCCATCAATACCAAACAAACCAATAGAAACAAATGAAATCAGGGAAACCATTTCTAGCATTGAGCTTACCTTTTCTAGAAAGGAAAATGGAAATTTTGAGAAGAATTTACAAGAAGAGTGGGATGGTGCTATTGTTCACTTGATAGACAGAGAATTTGTTGAAAATTGAATGGTTCTATCCTTCAGCCCATGTCCGAGTCCTTCATGCTATCCTCTTCGATAACTGAGTAGGGCTTCAATGACAGTGGTAGAGAAAATAATCTGGAGTAGGATAAAGACATGGTCTTATCCTTCATCCTACTTCTGTGTCCCCACTATCCTCTTCAATCACCACTTACGGCTTCAATGGAAGTTGCAAAATAGGGGATCTACAAGCAACGGTCGAGAGCAATCAGACGAGCATGCAGACCAAACTTCAAAGAGATTCTGGGAGGCTGCATTAAACACTTGTTGCATGTACGTGTATCTGAATCAATCAGTGTGTAATTGATTTATCTATCCATGCAAGCGGGGCCTATTTGAACCATGGGGAGTGGTGGAAAGATAATTAAGAGTAGTGTTTGGAGAAGTGAGTCATTGGAAAAGTCATGACAATGACCAAAATAGGGGAAAAAGGAAAAAAAATTCCTCCTCTGTTTATCTTCAATGAATGTTAGAAAATATGTACCGCCTCCTATAGACAGAGTTTGCATTGGTCCACAAATGTCTGAATGTATAATTTTCAATGGAGCTTTTGCTCTGTAATACTTTCCAACTGGAAATTATTCTCTATGTTGCTTGCCAAATATGTAGCCTTCACATATCGTTTTTGTTTTTTCAATCAATGGAAAACATTTTACCATGTCCTTTGTGTGTAGCATCTTCAGAACTCCAAAGTTCAAATGTACAAATCTAAAATATCATAGCGAGGAATCATCTTGTATTTCAGATTGGAATGTTTCCTTCATCTCTGCACCATTTTCTCCTTTCTTGATATTGTGCACAATATCTTATTCATTAGTATTACGTACACTTTATGTTGTAAATGTAGCATCTAATTGCACACTTTTTCCTTTATCAACAACTAGCATTGTATTATTCTTCTTGACTAACTTCAATGTCATTAGGAACATATTGTTAATTATCATATGGATTTTTGCAATAAATAGATTGCTTGGGTATTTATCCATAATCACACGGTGATTATCTTCCATGTAGATTTTGTATCCTTTCTGTAATAGTTGTCCTGTGCTCATTAGATTATGTTTCAAACCAGAAACATAATATACATTAGACATAACTTTTTGTTCTCCTTGCTTGGTTTAAATGTTTATACTGTCTTTGCCTAAGACAGTGACTTGGATATCTATTCCAAGTGTAAACTTGGTTTGGACTAACTCATCCAAACTAGAAAATAGTTCTAGTATGTTTCTTGTCATGTGGTTACCGCATCTTGAACCTAAATACGATATGTCACAAGGACTTGCTTGAGCAAGATTGCATTCAACTGGTAAGACTATATTAAGCATTTCTACACACGCGCCATAAACATATGGAAAGTTTTGTTATTTGCGTTGTTTGACTGATATTGACTTTTCTTGTTCTGATGATACTATCTCTTTCTTCACTCATATGCATAATGTCCATACGTTTTACAGTAATTACACTAAATATTTGATTTCTCAGTTCTTTGAGAACTTGGTTGACTGGTACTTGGGTTTTGACCTCTTCCACCAGTATTTCTAGGACTGCTACTACATCCATCTCTAACAAAACTTCTTACTTTGCCTCTACAATTATATCTCCCCCTTCCTCTTCCATGGCTTATAGATGACTACACAGAAAATGCATTCTTTAATGACGTACTTGACCCATTCAATATGTGTTCATGATTAATGAGGGAAGCTTGCAGTTCATCTAGGATAAACTGGCTCAAGTCTTTGTTTTCTTCTAGAGTCACCACTAGAGTATCAAATTTAGGAGGAAGACTTCTAAGTACCTTCTCAACAACTTCTTTGTATTTTATGTTTTCACCAGGAGACTTAATCCGATTTATCATTGCAATGACATGGGTATAAAATGAATCTATTGTTGATGTATCTTTCATTGATAGAGTTTCAAAATATTTTCTAAGAATCTGTAGTTTTGTAGTCTTTACTTTTTCCATACCCTCATAAGAGGTTTGTAATATGTCCCATGCTTCCTTGGATTGCATTACTGATGAAAATCTTCGAAGTATACTGTCATGCATGGTTTGATGTATGTAAAACAACACCTTTCCATCCTTCTTTCTTTGATCTTTCAAGACATCCTTCTCAGTCTGTGTGAGGGAATTATATGTTTCCTGATCTACTGGTTCCACATAGCCATTCTTGACTATCTCCCATACATTTTGACCTCATAAAAACACCTTCATGGTCAAGGGTCACATCTCATCATTATTTCCAGTAAAAGTGGGAGGTTGCAGATTTGAGGTAGAAGCCATATTTCACTTTTCAACAGAGTTTATGATCTTGAAATTGATTTTGATTTTGATAGAACCTGCCATGATACCAGATATTGGAATGGCATTGGTGCATTGATGGTGCACGTAGTGTACTCTGCGCAACGTCATTTCAAATACTGTGCACCAAACAAGCTACATGAAAGAGTTCTCAAGACCACTGTGTAATGCATAGACTGCTTTGTTTGTTGAGTGATGTGAATACACACACTTAATGAAAAGATTTATGAATGTGGAATAAAACAGTGCTATTCTTAGCACATAAACTCAGAAATAAGACATAAACTTATCAATACACAATATGCTTGATATTAAATGGACTTCGACGTAGTGCACGAATACAAAATACAATGAAAGAGATGAGATTTGGCTCCAATGACTTTGTCTATTGACTTCACAGACACAAAGCATGTTCTCATACTTCTTACACTCCTGAGTTGTTGTTGGCTCTCAATTGTTCTCTTTACCTCTCTTTTCTTCTCTACATCAACTACTTCAACATCGTCTACTAACTGAACGATTGAGACTTATATAGACTCCGAGTGTGACTTCCTACAACAGCTAAGACCGATTCAACATTAAATACTACCATTAAGACAATTGGCTCTTCAACCACTTAATTAAACCCGAGAAGATGGAGATTGGATCCATTTATAGCTTCATGCTTGTTGACTTACATTTGAGTAAATGTTAGACTTTGCACTTACTACTGACTAACAATTCGACCACTGACAGATTGACTGACATACTCTAGTGACAGATTGACTAACATACAAATCGACAAAGACTTAAATATCTCACCAACTTGTAATTACAATTTCCAACATCAGTGATAGTGGTAGAACAAAGAAACTGGAGTAAGATAAAGAGATGGTGTTATCCTTCATCCCACCTCTGTGTCTCCACTATCCTCTCCAATCACCACTTACGTCTTCAATGACACTTGCAAAATAGGGGATGTTCAAGAGCAATCAGATGATCATGCAGATCAAATTTCAAAGGGGTTATGGGAGGATGCATTAAACACTCATTGCATGTACACATACGTCAATCTACCAACGTGTAGTTAATTTATGTATCCATGTAAGCATAGCCTATTTGAAGCATGGAGAGAGGAGGAAGGATAATAAAGAGTAGTGTTTGGAGGAGTAAGTCATTGGAAAAGTCACGACATTGACCAGAATAGGGGAAAAAGGCCAAAATGTTCCTCCTCTGTCTATTTTTCAAAATTCTTATATAATCATCTAGTCATGAGTGGAATATGTACATGCTCAGGCATTTGATTATGAACCCCATCATTCTTGGAGCTTCATAAGGGGTAAACCGCTCCAATTTTTTCTTACCTATGTTTAAATTTCGATAAATATCATATGAAACATTTCATTAAATATATTTACATCTTTTTTTTATTTAAGGTTATGGTTTAATTTAAAAAAAATTAAATTAGAATTTATGTTGAAATATTGGATCTTTCCGATACTAGATTGATTTTTCTGATATTGGACTGAGTCTTTCCGAATCTGATTATTTCCGATATTGGACTGATTCTTTCCAATTCTGATTATTTCCTTTCCTGTAAATATTTCCGATTGGATTCTGGTTATTTTTGTTCCTGTAAATTGATCTGTTATATATGTACATGTATAGATTCATTGTAATACAAGTGAGAAAAACCATTCTTCTTGAAATCTATTTTTTAAGTTGGTATTAGAGCTGCAGGGCGTCATCCTCCTTGGTATGCAACCCTATTTGAACAGACTGCATACACCTCTGTTAGGGGGTCGATTTCTTTTTGAAGGTTTGGCTACCTCTGCTCGTGGGTGGCTTTCCCTCTATTCGAGGGATTTTTTTCTCTCTGTTCGTTGGTCAATTTTTTTTTTTTTCTGAAGGTTCGACTTTGCTACTCAGCGCTCACTCTGCCTCTGTTCGTGGGCTCTCTCAAATATTTCGTGGTGTTTTGGGTCGTTCTCCTCTCTACCCATAAATCTGCTCAAAGGTCAGATCTCCTCTTATTTGTTGTGCCCCTTTCTTTACATATCATGTTGTTCAGCTCTCTCTGCCCATAAAATCACTCAGGCTGCCAACAAGTCTTCTCAGAGCGATGAAACTTGCCTCATTTGTATCCCTCATTGAACCATGGCCAATTCAGATTCTAAATCATCTGGGAATAAATCTTCTCCCATTATTATCCAATCTGAAGGTTCATTGTTCAAAGAAGGGATTGTACTCGATGAAACAAATTATGATATGTGGTCTCAAATCATGGAGATGCATGTTGCTGAGAAGGAGAAAATCTCCTTTATTCGTGGCACTTCACAACCACCTTCTGAGCATGATGATGGATATGAGAAGTGGTATGCAGACAATCAAAAGGTTAAGATATGATTGTTGATGTCTATGTCCCTAGAAATTATGAAGCAATACATTTGCTTACCCATCACTCGAGATATTTGGAAATCTCTTTCTAAAGCCTTTTATGATCGAGCAGATGAATTACAAGTTTTTGTCTTGAATCAGAGGGCTTTCTGTGCCAAACAGAATGGAAGAACACTCTCTTTGTATTATGGATAATTAAACGAGATTTTTAGTGTGTTAGATAATCATGATAAGGTGATCATGGAGAATGCAAAGGATGTTGAATCTTACCAAAAATCAATTCAGCGTCAAAGGGTGCACATTTTTCTTGTTGGATTAGATGGTGACTTCGAACAAATCCATGGTGAAATTTTGAGAAAGGATCATATTCCCGAACTAGAAGCATGTTATGCATTGGTCCACCGTGAATCTGTTCGACACGCAACGATGAATGGAGAACCAGAAAAATCTTAAGCTTCAGCTATGGTGACTCGAAACCAGTCTAATCAGAATCAGCCTCCTCAAAACCAGCATGACCAAACAAGGCCCAACCATCCTAAGACCACTATTGGTGCCGATAAATCCTCCTACAAATGCACTCATTGCCATTAAACTGGTCATACCAAAATTCATTGCTTTGAACTTGTGGGGTATCCAGACTGGTGGGATCATAGTCATGATTGACGGAAGAGGAATTCCAGAAAACCCTCCAGTGTTGCGGTTGTTGAAACAAGGAAAGAGGATGATGTTGTGGAACAAATCTCGGCATTAGCAACAACGACAGGTAATGGTGGTAAGGTTTTAAATATGTCTATACTTTTTTATAATAGTGCATGGATAATCGATTCTGGTGCTACAGATCATATGACATTTGATTCTAGACAGGTCTCACCCCTTAAACCATCCTCACAAAAACTTGTTTCCACTGCCAACGGTTCTTCAGCCCCAATTATTGGAGAAAAATCCTTGCCTCTCACTGATACTTTGAATCTAGATCCTGTTTATTTGTTCCATCTTTGGATTATAACCTATTGTCAGTTTCCCAAATAACCATTGCCTTACTTTGTGTTGTAATTTTTTGGCCTAATTTTTGTGTGTTTAAGGACATCTGAACGAGGCAAACGATTGGTTGTGGTGTTAGGTGAGGGAAGTTATATTACTTGGACTTGGTGTCAAAGAGTTCGGACAAATTGTGTCAAGCTTTCACAGTGGATGGCTTTGAGGGGGAGAAGAGGAAATATGAAATTTGGTTATGGCATCGACATCTGGGGCATGCTTCCTTTGGTTACCTGAAGAAATTATTTCCTAGTTTATTTGCAAAATCTTATGTTTCAAGTTTCCGATGCGATGCTTGTGAACTTACAAAAAGCCATCGTGCTTCATTTCCATTAACTTTGAATAAAATTATGATTCCTTTTATGGTCATACATTGTGATTTTTGGGGTCCATCCAAAGTCACTACCTTGGGTGGATCAAGTTGGTTTGTCATTTTTATTGACGACTGTACCAAGATGACTTGGGTGTGCTTGATGAAATCTAAGGGGAAGTGAACTTGTTATTTCAAAAAATTCGTAAAATGGTTCATACTCAGTACAATGCACAGGTTCAGGTTCTCTATAGTGACAATGGAGGCAAATATTTAAGTTCTGAACTTCAACAGTATTTGGAAGCATACAAAACTATTCATCAAACTACTTGCTCCAATACACCTCAACAGAACGGGGTGGCCGAGCGAAAAAAATCGTCACTTGTTGGAGGTTGTCTGTGCTTCGTTGATAGAAGTCCATATGTTGTTATCTTATTGAGGAGAAGCACTTACCTCTGAAGCATATTTGATCAACCGAGTACCCTCCAGCACTATTGATTTCTAGACACCATCCCAGGCTCTCGCCGAAGCAATTATTGCCCCAACCATCCCAAATTTACCTCCTCATGTCTTTGGTTGCGTAGCATTTGTACACCTCCATAAGAATCAACGCAACAAGTTGACTCCTCGGGATTTGCGATGTGTCTTTCTAGGATACGCTGATTATCAAAAGGGGTATTGATCCTATCATCCTCCAACCCGACGAATGCTTATTTCATTGGATGTATTTTTTCATGAAGATTCGATGTATTTTTCCTCTGAGCCTGAACTTCAGGGGGAGTATCARAAGGAAATACAAACTCTACACTATGATGTTGACATCCCTGAAGATGTGGATGTTGACATCTCTGAAGATGGGGGTAAGTTGGACATCCATGAAGGAGGGGAACTCTCTGAACCTGTTGATCAAGAAGTGGATTCAGAATTGGATGTGGGTAACTTAGACATCTCTAAAGATAGGGAACTCTCAGAAACTATCATTCAAGAATTGGGTGAAAACCCAGAAACTTTAGACCAAAGGAGTGATGAACACCCAGAAACTGAAGTTGTGGCTCCACCTCCGCCTGGGTCCCTGACACCACAGGGAACTGATACACCTAACCAATCGCTTGCTGAGGATGCTCCTAGAAAACAACTACCACAACGTCACACCAGAGGTATCCCTAAACCCACATATGAGCCCAAAATTTCTAGTAAAGTCAAATATCCCATGAGTCATTATGTGTCTAGCCATCATTTGTTAGAATCAAATCAGTCATTTGTGAATCAATTATCTACTGTATCTATTCCTAACAATGTGTTGGAAGCCTTAGCTGAGCCAAGGTGGAAAGTCGCTATGAATGAGGAGATGAAATCCTTGTAGGAAAATAAAACCTGGGAACTTGTTGACCATCCACCAAGAAAGAATCCAGTTGGATTTCGGTGGGTTTATACTATGAAATACAAAGAAGATGGTACAATTGAATGCTTTAAGGAGAGACTGGTGGAAGAAGGGTACACCCAAACATATGGGATCGATTATATAGAGACATTTGCAGCTGTAGCTAAAATGAACACAGTACGAGTCTTGTTGTCTCTAGTTGCGAACTTGGATTGGCCATTACAACAATTTGATGTGAAGAACACCTTTCTGCATGGAGAGTTGTCTGAAGAAGTTTATATGGAACTCCCACCTAGATGCATGATATCAGAAATGCATAGCCGGAAGGTGTGCAGATTAAAGAAGTCACTCTATGGGTTGAAACAATCTTAGAAAGCGTGGTTCGGAAGGTTCACAAAGTCTATGAAAGCCTTTGCTTACCATCATATCAATTCAGACCACACTTTATTCTTGAAGAAACAACAGGGTAAGATTACTGCACTTATTGTATATGTGGATGACATGGTGGCTATAGGAAATGACTCGGAAGAAAGGAAGGCCCTACATGGTTACTTGTCTAGAGAATTCAAAATGAAAGACCTCGGCTCCTTGAAATATTTCCTTGGGATCGTAGTATCTCGATTTGATAAAGGGATATTTCTGTCTGAAATAAAGTATGCCGTAGACTTGTTACAAGAAACTGGTATGTCAGCATGTCAACCAGCTAATACACCAATGGAAGAAGGACTGAAGTTATGTATTGAGTCTCATCAGGTACCAGTGGATAAAGGGCGATACCAGAGGCTTGTAGGTAGGTTGATGTACTTAGCACACACAAGACCAGACCTTGCCTATGCATTGATTATTGTTAGCCATTTTATGCATAATCCTGTAGAGCAACATATGAATGCAGTTATGCGCATTTTGAGGTATCTGAAGTCTGCTCCTGGAAAATGAATTTTGTTCACAAAAAAATGAAGATTATCAATGCGTGGATGCATATACTGATGTTGACTGGGCCGAAGCAGTAGATGACAGGCAATCTACTTCAGGTTATTTCACCTTTGTAGGAGGTAATCTCGTTACATGGAGAAGAAAAAAACAGAATGTTATTGCTCGATCAAGTGCAGAAGATGAATTTAGAGGTATGGCACTTGGCATATGTGAAGCATTGTGGCTACGAATTCTCCTCAGAGATTTGGGTTGTCTACCTAGGCAACCAATTCACCTATATTGTGACAATAAAGCAACGTGTGATATTGCTCATAATCTGGTTCAACGTGATCGTACAAAGCATGTGGAGGTCGACAGATTCTTCATTAAGGAGAAGTTGGATGATAAAATTGTGAAGTTTCCCAGGATTCGATCAGAGGATCAGTTGACCGGTATTCTCAAAAAAGTTGTTTCAAGTCGAGTGTTCTCAAAGTTTTTGGGCAATTTTGGCATGTGTGGCATCTATGCACCAACTTGAGGGTGAGTGTTGAAATATTGGATCTTTCCGATACTGGATTGATTTTTCCGATATTGGACTGAGTCTTTCTGAAACTAATTATTTCTGATATTGCACTGATTCTTTCCAATTCTAATTATTTCCTTTCTTGTAAATATTTTCGATTGGATTCTGGTTATTTCCGTTCCTGTAAATTGATTCGTTATATATGTACCTGTACAGATTCATTGAAATACAAGTGAGAAAAATCATTCTTCTCGAAATCTGTTTTTCAAGTATTTATACTAATAAAACTATATTTTTCAAAAGAACGGAATGAATTGAGTATTCCTTTTACCATATTATCAAAACTTTTGATACTTACTTATATATATATATATACTAGTTTTTTATTTTGTAAATAATTTTTCTTTGAATTTTTATGTTTTAAATGTAAATAAAAATTGTAGATAAAGTTATTGATTTTTCTGCTAAACTTAGGGAGGTATCCTACCCTATTTCTTTTTTGATTTGAACTTATAATTTTTTAGGAGAAAAGACATTTTGTTAACCATTAAGTTTACTCAAACTAGTCTTTAGATTTACTCAAACTAATCTTTAGACCTACTCAAACTCTTTAAACCTACATTAATCTATAGACATTTTGTATTTAACCATTAAGTTTACTGAAACTAATCTTTGGACCTACTCAAATTGTCCTTCACTTATTAAAAGCTATAAGCTATTAAATACGGTTAAACCCATAAACTATAAACTGTTAAATACAATTAAAGCCCAAAACTTATTATCCTGTGTTTAAACTTTCTAAACTGATAATAATGGAGTTATTCAAACTGTCAAATTTAATGGTTTTAGTTTTAAATTGAGTTAAATTAATAATTGAGTTATTCAAATTGTTAAATTTAGTGATTTTATTTTGAAATTGAGTTAGTCAAATTTAATTATGCCTAAAGGCATACATCTATTGATAATAGGCACATTTAATAGGTTTTTAGTGCTTAATCAGTTTTTTATGAACAAGATTAAATATTGATGGAATATTCTTAGTCGTCCCAATAAATCAATGGTTATGATTTCAACCACTAACTTCCTCACTATTATAAAGACATCATTTTACATGTTTATTTTTTTTCTTTTACACTATTCTTTTACATCATTTTACAATGGTTTTCTTTTATTTTTTTTCTTTTACATCATTTTACACTATTAACTGCCAAAAACTACGATGCTTTCAAAATAACCGTCAGAAACGCCATTGGAATTTTCTACTTTTATTTTCTACAGTTTTTCTGTACTCGAACATATGCAACCAAACAAATTATGAACCCGTAACTAAGAAAAAATACTAGTATTAAGCAAAAGATGGTCACTTTTTCCGGATTCGAACATATACAGCCAAACAAGTTATGAACCCGTAACTAAGAAAAAWTACTAGTATTAAGCAAAGGGTGATCACTTAGCACAGTGATAAATCTAATCTTCTGACCCATTGTCCATTTGGYATAGTTGAAGTAGAATTGGCCATTTCGAAATGGTGACAAGTCGGCTTGGCACTTCCTAAGCATGTTGGCGTTGCTGAGGGATGGAGCAGATTATGTTGGCGCTACTGAGGAATAGAGAAGATGTCTAGTAGAAAATCTACCTTTTTATCGAGTATCTCTGTTCTAAAATTTTTGTTCTCGGACAGAGTTATTGTTATTAGAACCATCGCGACACCTTCATCCATTATCTCATCACCGAGTTCATACCACTCCACCATGCAACCCTAAATTATAGCATTGTCAGGATTCTTCGTTGAATCTTGCTTGCGGACAAATGGAGCCAAATTGCTAGTCCTCTGTCACTGTACGAGGACAAAGGACTCCCTCTCCTGACCTCAAAAGTTCTGAAAGATCCAGTACCTCTGAGTGCTTTGCCTTGTTCTTGGATGCGAGGCATGATGTAGGATAGAGTGCCCACAATTTGGGAGAGGTGATATGAAAATATTTGCGATGGGGAACAAATCAAACTCTGACAAGAATAAAATTTCACCCTCCGACCTGGATTGTTGGAAATAGTAATTACAAGT
>SNQJ01S0080310.1:21452-47076 GCA_010110895.2 Picea sitchensis | reverse complement strand
TCTTGTTTAAACTAAACAATTACAATGGCGTAACCTTAGTGCAAAATATAGCCTGAGTGGGCCTAATGGTTAAGAACATGTGTTTCCTCTTAAGAGGTCACAAGTTCAAATCTAGAGGGGGGTAGGGTATGTATACCTCCGTAGACTTTACTAGTCAAATCGCTAGACGGAGGGGGGGTCCCTTGTCCCACAAACAAGGGGGTCTCATACACCAATTTGGTGTGGCTTGGCCGTGACTTTAAAAATTGATTATTATTATTCTTATTAACAAATTTAGGACCTTTAGGAGGAGGTGAAGATCTCTAAAATCTTACTAAAGGCTATTTACAAGCAAAAATAAAAAGTGAAAATTTTGTTTTGAATTGCTTTCCATACGTGGTCATTAAATCGGGTAGGGTGGGGGGTATAATAGAGAAAATATAATATACTAGTTAAAACTAAAATTCAATGACCACATGTTGGGAGTTTCTTCTTTAAACTAAACAATTACAATGCCATAAACTTAGTGCAAAATAAAAAGATACTAGTTAAAACTAAAATTTAATAACCACATGTTGGAAGTTTCTTGTTTAAACTACACAATTACAATGTCGTAAACTTAGTGAAAAATAAAAATTTAAGACCTTTAGGAGGAGGTGAAGACCTTTAAAATCTTACTAAAGGCTATTTACAGAAAAAAAAATAAAAAAAAAAATAAGTGCAAAATTTGTTTTGCATTGTTTTCCATACGTGGTCATTAAATCGGGTAGGGGATTTTTGGGAAAGTTTCATGGGATTATGTGGATGCCTAATTAGTAGGGCATGCCATTAAGTTATCCTATGATGGTCTCCTTCCATATAAGGGATGTTTTCTTACCTCCCCTTCGGTTGCAAAGGATATCCTTTAACGATCCTCCATCTTTTGTCCATGGGAATGCATGTTGGGCATAGGCCCATTTTGGGGAAAAGGCTATTTTTTGAGAGAAAAGCATGAAGTGGGAAAAATACAGCTGGAAGGGAAAGAAACAAGTGTGAGGGAAGAATTCAAGGCGTGCATGCAAGGGAAACCTAACTACATTAGGGTTAGAGTTTTTGCAAGAGATTATAATGGATGATAAACCAAGAATATGCATAAGTAATACCTAGGAGGTCTAAGGAAAGGAGTGTGTGAGAGAGAGAGAGAGAGAGAGAGAGAGAGAGGGATAGAGGCTGAGAGCGTTCATAGGCTATAAGGCTTGTAAGAACTGCAACATTATGTAAGATGGTGAGAAAAAGGAGAGTTGAGCAACTCGATCCCGATGGTTAGATCACAGGCTGAGGAGCCTGGTGCGATCTAGTCAGCCTCACAGGGATCGAGAAGCCTGTCGAGATTATAAGATCCAATACTGTAAGTGTGTGCGGCGCGATCTATTGATGAGACATAATAAAATAGATTGAGAGCCAAATATTTTATGGACGTACCCCAGGAGGGGGTGAACCATGGTAGAACATGCATTATGTGATTGAATGTTATGCATCTCCTTTATTGTCAATGATTAAATGTTAGATAAATGAATGAAGGTATTAGTTAGATCTAATATTTCACATGCATGAGTAAGAGAGACTGATTGGTCAAGATGTTAGAATAAATACATGGATATCATAGGATACAATCACATATCCTCACTCATTCCCAGGATGCAAGCGTCTGAGTATTGCAGACACCCATAGAAGTATCTTGGGTGAGACTGCGTAGTGCACTATGTGTATTGTGTTGCCTTCTGGTTTACCAGGTAGGCGGTAGTTTTAGAGGGATTTTGTTGGAAGATTGTTTAAATATGAACCTGAGTCAATGTATGACAATAAAGTAAGACCATAGTAGATAAAATAATAACCATAAAATTGTTCTGTTGTTAGTTGGAACAGAATGGGACTGAGTGAATAAAATCTGTTGAAGAAGCGTAAAAAGAATGTCAGATATGGCGTCAAAACGTTAAAAGAATGAAAATATAAAAGGGGATGTTGAGACCGTGGAACCCAATGAAGGAATATATTGAGAGCTGTTTGAAAACAAAGGAGATTGAGTCAGTGAAGAAAGATAACAGAAACATGAAGTTAACATCGTGCAAATATCTTGACAAGTACATATTCAACGACTTGCATGGAGTATTTTTATGTGATTTCCCACATGTGTTGCAAGAGTGGATATTGAGGTTGAAAGACAACCACCCTACAAATTGGATCAGATAGCTAGAGTGGAATCCTATGAAGATCGTCCAGTTACAACAAGTTGATAATAAATTTATGCGTGCAGTAGATTTCTGGTTAGACAACATTGTTGCAGGATTTATCACAAAATTTGCAGTAGATACTGCGAAGCCTTATAGCGCAATAGAACAAGATTTTCTGAAGGGACCTGGAGGTAGGTATATCAGATCACTATATACTTCCATTAAGATGTTACTGTATAACAAAGGTGTAATGACAATGGCCTTAGACAACTAAACTTCCCTGCGTGCATGGGGGAAGGGGTGAAGCACTAACAAGAGACGAAGAAATGGAGGAAGAAATGAATAGAGGAAAGAAGGAGGAGGCCTTGGATCCAATCATTATGGAGGAATACCAGATAAAGAATATCATGGAAATAGCTAGAAGAATTTTCAATGGAGAACCCTACCAATATAAGATGAACAACAAGAAGAGAGCCATAGCCATGAGGGAAGGCTTGGAAAGTGATGAAGAAGAGGTAGAGGATCTTTGGGCTGTGGAGCATATTGAGGAAATCTTTCACATGACATATGAAAGGAAGACAAGAGGTCCAAGAGAAGGAAAAAAATGCAACACTCCTATCCATATCAGTGTCAGTGTGGAACCCATAAACCCATGTGCGACTAATACAGCAATAAGAACACCACCATTTAGAAAACTGAATTTCAGGGGAAGGAAAACAACATGAAGTACATCTAGTCAAGGAACAACAATTGGAGGATCCATTTTAGGAAGTGGTAGCCATGTATATACACCGCGGGGAGGTAGTAGTTTAGAATTCACGATGGCATGACATGATCCCACCATTAGATTATCAGAATTCAAGGGAGAGGTGTCAGAGGACCCTGAGAAGCACTTGTTCATTTGTGAAAAGATATGGGAAGAAAAACAGATCATAGATGAGGACACTAAACTTGAGTAGTTATCCATCACATTAAGAGACCGCACACTTGATTGGTACATGACCTTATCTGCAAACAGTCCACCAGGAACAACAAGAACAATTGTGGATATCAAGAAGTTGTTGATAAATGAATTCCAAAAGCCTAGATCAGAGGATCAATACATGAATGAGATGATAGAGATCAGACAGAAATCAAGAGAATCTGTGTGGGATATTGACCAGAGATTCAAACTATTGAAGGGAAAGCTAGCTAAAGTATGTCATGACAGATATGCAACATAGGCATATGTTTGTCAATTCACTTCTACCACATTTGAAATACCCTTTGAGATAGTAGAAGTTTCAGACTCAGACAGAGACTTTGAAGGAATCTCTACAACTGGAAGAGAACCAATATCAGAATACAAATCCATCCATAGAGGATTTGAAGGAGCATCTGAAGAACTTAACATTTCAACTAAACCAGAATAGGGGTAAGGACAAAATAGAAGTTGTTTGGTGTACCACATGTAGGACATAAGGACACCATAAGAATGAATGCCCAACATTCGCGCAGTACATGGAAACATGATTGCCAAACCCTTTTCCATCAGGAGGAATATGGTGTGAGATATGTAAGACACAGAGGCATGATCCATATCATTGTCCAATGATGCATAAATACTAGATGGTTCCTAAGAGTTAATATTGCAAATTTTGTAAGTTAGTATGCCATGATGACAAATATTGCAGGACAATGGAGATGATGAAGGAACGAACATCAAATAACTATAGGGTGCAGACAGAGATTATAACAGGGAAAGTTGCACCATATTTTAACAAGTGCTAGCCCCATATAACATTGTGCCAAAACAATACAATACTGTGCAACCACAATATAATATGGCATAGTATAATCAAGCGCCCCAGTACAATGCACCACGAGGAGATCGAGATGGATACAGAGGTGGAGGACAAGGTAGAGGAGGATTTGGAAGAGGCATAGGACTGATGGTATGTCATAACTTTCCACAACTAGGACATTATGAAAGAGAATGTCCACTTCCACCTACAACATGTATGTATTGTCGCACATCATATCATGACACAGAATATTGTCCGACACTATTGGGGAAGATCTAGGAAAAGAGAAATCAGAACAATCAGAACGTTCAGTGGATTTTTGTAGAAGCAAGGGATGTTGGAAGAAATATCAACATAGTTATGCATGGAGGAGCTAATACAAGAGATGACACAGTAAGACAAGATCCAACACAACACTAATGGGTGAAGAAGAATGTCGAACCACATAAGAAGTTTGATGCGCAGAACGAAAAATGAATATTCAAGCAAGCCAGACAAGAATTATTGAAGCTAGACATTGCATCTACATCAATTGTGCAACATACTTAGGATGTACCAACGTATGATATGCCTTCATCATTGTATCACACTAATAAGGCACAACCTCTAGGACAAGTAAGTACCATAAAGGCTTTTCTGCAATCCCATGTTAAGCTATTAAATGACCAATCATCTGTTAAAATTTTGCAAAATATGATAGAAAGATGTAACATAGAGTTAGAGGGGAAAAAAGAACAGAAAAAAATTAATCACCTTCATACAAGAAGGAGGACAAGTAGGGAATTCATATTAAATGATAACATTGGAGATTCCAATATGGGGGACATCATACTGGATTTAGGCTATGAGGTGAATGTGTTACCCAAGAAGAGATGGCAATGTATGGGAGATCCCACATTAGGATATTCACCTGTTCAGTTGAAACTAGAAAATCAACACAAAGTTCTACCAATTGAAAGGCTAAAGGGTGTGACAATAGATCTATATGGAGTGCGCACTATGGTAGACTTTGAAATGATACAAATAGTGGATGGAACAACACCGTATCCAACACTTCTTGGACTGGATTGGGCATTCAAAAATCAGGCCATAATAAATTTGAAGATGAGGAAGATGACATTCAAGTTAGGAGAGTATAGAGTCATTGCACCACTAGACCCATCAAAAAGATAAAGGTTCGTAGAGCCCACTTTTTAAAACCTGGAGGAAATCAACCAGTTATACAGAACCACCGCGTGAGAAGAAGATTATGTGAATCCAACTGTAGATGGGGTAGTCAGTTGGAGAAGTATCACGTCATGCACTTCAGACTTAGATACAAGGTTGGAGAATTGGAAACAAATATTACATGAAGTCTCCACAAGAATATGCACAAAAATAGACCATGCAGTAAGATGGGTAGGTACAGAGATAAGAGAACCTCCTAGATTTCATGGGGTGAATGAGTTAAAATAATTCCCAACAAGATATGAAGATGAAGTGTTACCAAATAATAGGCTCTTATTTTTGGATATAGAACTCATGGAAACACTTGCAAGATGGTGGGGTGCGCACAAAGAGACTCTTAAGGACTGGTACCAATGCAAATGATTATTGAGCATTAGATTCGGCGTAGAGAAGAAGAGTAGAATGATGCAGAGATATGATGGATAAGGGTCACCTTTGAAACACTTGGAGAAGTGCAAAGCATTATGGATGATGACACCACTAGAGGAATGGCCTCATCACTTTATTCATACACTAGAATGAACACTAGAAAACTGGTATGTGGACAAGGAACTGCACAGAGGAGCTGCAAAATGGACAATATTACAACGGAATTTTACAGTCACTTTCTCATTTGAAAATGAGAACTCGAACATAGATTCAACACTCAAACAGATTAGAGGGGTAATATTAATTCAAGAACCRTAGGTTGAAATCATAAAAGATTACCAACAACGGAACAAACAGAAAGTAAAGGAACTATTGTCATGCTACCATATGCAGGAAGAAGCACCAAATGAAGATGACCCGTGCAACATTCAAATTATAGAAGTTGAAGGTGAAAGAGAGGTGGAAGTTTCACCTATGGAATCAAAAGTTTTTGTTGCACTTATCAAGGTGAAGAAATTCAACATTGGGACAACTGAGAATCCCAAAATGGCCATCATTCGAGACTACTGGGATGAGCAAATAATAGAAAGCATAGTAGAGTTACTGCGCGAGTACAATGACCTATTCCCAGTAACGTTCATAGAAATGAAAGGAATAGCGGGAGAGATAGGTGAGATGAATATACCTCTCAAAACCGAGGCAAGACCTGTCAGGAAGAGACCCTACAGACTAAACCCAGTATACAAGCAAAATGTAAGAGCAAAAATTGACACAATGTTAGAAGTTGGAATCATAGAACCAGTAGAAGGATCATAATAGATAATCCCTATGGTAGTTCCGAATAAGAAGAAAGGAGGTATAAGGATATGTGTTGACCTAAGAAAGATGAATGATTCTTTCTTACATGACCCTTTTCCTACCCCTTTCACAGATGAAGTATTAGAGAATGTAGGAGGCCATGAAGCATACTCATTCACATATGGATTCTCAGGCTACCATCAGGTCAAGATAGCTTCAGAAGATAGGTACAAGACCATTTTTTCCACAAAATGGGGATCCTACCAGTACACATTCATGTATTTTGGGCTGACGAATGCACCAACTATATTCTCAAGAGTATTCATAGCTGCTTTTAAAGAATTCATCCATCAGTTTTAGAATTATACCTGGATGATTGGATAGTATACAATCGGTTGAAGGACCATGTAGAGGTGTTAAGGCTGATGTTGGAAAGATGCAAGCAGTGTCACATATCACTAAATATCAAGAAGTGTATCTTTACGACACCTTCTGGGATACTATTGGGCCATATAGTGTGCAATTAAGGCTTGCTAGTAGACCCTGCCAAGATTGCATTAATTGTCAATTTACCACCACCAAAATCAGTACGTCAATTGAGAGAAACGTTAGGACACAAAGGATACTACAAGAAATTCATAAAAGGGTATGCGCAGATCACTGCGCCAATGGAGAAACTGTTGAGGAAAGATAGTAAATTTTAGTGAAATGAGGACTATCATTGCGGATTGGACACTCTAAAAGAGAAGATAGTAACAACACCAATACTAGTATTCCCATATTGGGAAAATACATTTCATGTGCATGTAGATGCATCAACTATAGCACTCGGAGCTATTCTGGTGCAACCATGAACATGGTAATTGGACCATCCTATAGCATTTCCTAGCATAAAAATTTCAGAGTCAGAGAAGAATTACAATACCACAGAAAGAGAAGGCCTAACTATGGTCTATGCACTCTAGAAGTTCAAACATTACTTACTGGGAAAACATTTCAAGCTTCCCATTTCAAGATGTTTACAGATCATTCAACTCTCAAATACTTAGTCAATAAGCCCGTGTTGGGGGGGAGAATTGGTAGATGGTTATTATTGTTCCACGAATTTGACTCTGAAGTGATAGACAAACCAAAAACGTTGAATGCATGACCTAGTCACCTATCAAGGATCACTAATGGAGAGGAACCTATGAACTTAGAGGACAACTTCCTCGATGAACAGTTATTTTCAGTACAAGTAGCTGATGAATATTTTGTCGATATCATTCAATACTTGAGTACAGGGACAGCACTACAAGAATTCAACACTGTGAATAAGAAAAATATGGTAGTCAGAGCTGCAGACTATTAATTGATTACAGGACACTTATATAATATGGGTGAATATAACATCTTGAGAAGATGTGTACTAGAACATGAAAGACATAGGATTTTAGCAAAGGCCCAAGAGGGAATAGGAGGAGGACATTATGCAGGAAAATTTATTGCACAAAAGGTATTGGGCGTAGGACTTTGGTGGCCGACCATTCAATGAGATGCAAAGGAATACTGCCAGAGATGTGATGTATGTCAAAGGGTCAGTAAACCTAATAGACATGATGAGATTCCCCTAAGACCACAAGTAACTGTGCAGGTATTTGACAAATGGGTAATAGACTTTGTAGGACCAATTAAACCACCAACAAAGAGGTCAAGAGAAAAGTATATTATTACTGCGACAGAATACTTAACAAGATGGGAAGAAGCAACACTAGTCAAGGACTGCAGTGTAGAGACAGTAGCACACTTCCTATTTGAGAAAGAAATCACTAGATTTGGATGCCCAAGGATTTTGATGAGTGACCAAGGAAATCACTTTATTAACGATAATACCAATTCTATGACTGCGGAGTTTGATTTTATCATCAAAATAGTACACCATATCACCCTCAATAAAATGGTACAGTGGAAGCCTTTAATAAGATCCTAGAGAATGCATTGACAAAGATTTGGAACGTCAACAGGGACGATTGGGATTTAAAGATACCAGCAGTATTATGGGAATACATGACTACATGCAAAAAGTTGACAGGAAGACACCATTCAGATTGGTATATGGAAAAAAAGCAGTGGTGCCATTAGAATTTTTGGTACCTATCCTGTGCATAGTAGCAATCACCAACATGACAGAACAAGGCGCAATCAAAGAATGACTAAGTCAGCTGATGGAGATGGAAAAATATAGGATCCTAGCAGGATTTCACTAAGAAGTATAGAAAGAAAGGGACAAAGCTTGGCATGACAGACATATTAAAAGGAACAACTTCAAGGAGGGAGACCTACTCTTGGTGTATGACAGTAAATTTCTTCAGCACCCAGGAAAATTTAGAATACATTGGTTGAGACCATATGAAGTGAAGAATTTCATAAATGGGGGAGTTGTACAATTGAAATATTTAGGAGGTACAAAACTTAGAGGAATGATCATTAAGAGTCGACTGAAAATCTACATGGACAATCGACCTCCTAACACTTAGAAAGTTACTGCGCAGTAAAGAGAGATGTATATAGTGGAAAAAAAAGAGCAAATTCCACCCGCAGAATAATATTGACACATTGCACACCAAGGAAAGGTGAGATAGCACAAATATACCAAATACTAAAAAATCCTAGCGCCAGAAAAGGGACCAACGGTCAGAAAAAGGTGGAAATTTGAAAAATGGAGGTTACGACAAAAAGGAACTAACTAGAGGCATCTATCAAATTGAATGTCACGTACTCTCGAAGTGCCTTTGCAGTAATCATGCCAACTGGTGGCGTCGAGGAAACTCAATGTCATGTATGCATGAAGCACCATTTCATTTAAATCACAACTCGGGTAGCTTCTATGAGAAGCTTCTCGACACTTTCTATATAAGGGAGGCACGCGGGAAATATAAATCTTATTATGAAATTGTGAAATTATAGAGAGATAGAGCACACAGAGAGAAAATGAATTTAGCAATAGATATAGGGTGAACTAGTTCAATAGAAGTCACCATTAACCATTATGACACCGCCCTAGTTTGATGCGTTGAACCAGGCCGACAGGAAATCTCGAAGCCACCATAGAGCACCACAACAAACACATGAAACTAAACATGAACCTACACCAGTCACAAAATTCGTCGACTTGGAATAAATTCCCTCACCTCATGTGGAACTAGCAAACCCCACACCCATGGAGGAGGAAGCCCAACCAACAACAACAGTTGGCATGGATGTTGACATGCAGGAAACAAGATAGGGCTAGCAGGCCGAGGACGTAGGTAATATTCCACAACCTGCAAACACTGAAGGAGACCAAAGGGTAAATGGGACAACCCCAACACACACAGAAGCTGATGCGTCAAGACAACCACACAAAGCAGAGCCTGTGCAACAACAGTAGGGAATAATGGAATATGTTACCGACCATCTAGAATCTTACGTTGAAGAGAGAACAATGGAGGCTGAAACCTCAAGCCAACCACCACGATGAAAGGGAAAAAAAACCATGGCAAGTTGATGCAGGAGCATCGCAAGCAGCTAGCCAAGCAAGCATGAAGGCAAAAGACAGCTGGAAAGTGCAACATACATTTTTACACGTTTTGGAAATGTTTTCGAAGCATTAATGTAATGGTTAAAAGAAAGCGTACTTACGTATTGTAAACCGATCATGAGAGATTCGCTCTCATCTGAAGAACACAGAGGCATTTATGCATAGTTAATGAAATTAGGTAGATTTAAAATTCCAGATTAGACAGTTTTAGGAACAGGAGGGAAAATGACTATAGACACCCTCATCTTTGTATTTTTGGATCATTCAAAATTAGATCAATTAAGAACATTAGCATAGAGAAGAAGAGAGTTGTAGCAGGAGAGTTGTAGAGGAGAACCCATGTACAAAAGTTCTGAATTAATATATGAAGCTTTGATTCAGATTCATGGTGTTATGATGCTTTCTGTGTATACATGCTAATTGATCTGCTTATGGTTGTTTTATTCTCTCTGTCATGCATTTGTTCTTATGCTATGTATGTATGATTTCATGTTAAGTGTTTAAAGTCTAAGAGAGAGAGGAAATGAGTTTCAATTGTTTCTCATCCTAAGTGAGAATTTCCTGCAAACGAGTGCAGTGAAATGTCCACAAGGAGTGCGTTGACAAAGGCTCAGAGTTTATCTCTGAAAGCTCAGGAGGGATACCGTTGTTCTCATTAGAAGTGCAAGATAAGAAAAGAAGTTGTGTGAGGTGTGCGCAAGCTGATCGAGACCTTGGAACTTATCAACTAAGGTTGAGAGATTGAAGGACTGTGATTGTAGAGAAAGTGCACAGAGTTGGGAGTTCAAATACCCAGAAGTATTTGACAGATTACCGCAAGGAGTGCGTGTAGGAGTTTTTGTGATATCAGAGAAAAGCTCAGAAGGGTTAATGCCTTTGAAGTGTTCATAGGGGGGAGTCGAAGTCATTTCGTAGGATTTGAGTTCCAGTATAACAATACTGGTTTATTTCGAAGGAGTTGTCAAGGAAGGAATCAAGCAGTTGGAATTCTCCGAGGAGAACTCCCGAAATAGTGAGGACCGTAGGATCCAAGGAAATTGTAGGGGAAGTTAAACATTGGATAGATCCACCTTCGAAAGGAAGGATTTAACGTGGATCGTTGGTTTCGATCATTGGACTGTCGAGATCATTTCTGCATTTCGGGTATCATAAATCCGAAGTGTGGGCAAAACCCTTGGTTGGTCAAATCCCCGAACCGCGAAAAGAGTTTTCATGTACAAAGACAAGGGGTGACGAGGTTGAAATTTTGGAACTTCGGAATTCGGGATTTTAGAGGTCCTGAGGACGAGTGATCGAGACATAGGGAGGAGGAAAGCCTGAAATCCAAATTTGTGGCGGGATATTTGTCAACATTTCAGGATTTTGGAAAATCGAGATTCAGAATACTGAAAGTCTTGAGGACAAGGAGCTTGGGCCCTTGCATTTAGAATTTCGAAGTTGCGAGATCCGGGATATTGTGAAGTGGTATTTCAACATTTCGGTAATTGGGATTTCGGCATTCCCGTTGACAAGAATTCGGGATCTTCACATGAGAACCCCCGAAGTTGAGAAACGCAAAATAATGTGAAGGGATGTTTCGACAATTCGGTGTTTCAGAGTTCGGGAACCCGAGAGGATAGTGTTTTGGGATCGAGAGTCTTGGACTCCTAGTACCCGAAAGTCCAAAATCACGTGGGTTGTCGGATTGAAGGGAGGCCTATAGCCGTTGATCCCGTTGGATATATCATTTCGGAGTTTCGGGGTTTGTGGAGGTTAGGACGCCGAAAGATTTACATCAAGACTCGTGAACTCGCGAAGTCTGAAACTCCGAAAAGGGGAAAAAGTTCCAATAGAAGCCATCCTTTTGATGAACATTTCAGGTTTCAGTATTTCAGCAGTTGTGAAGACAAGAGGTCGGGATTCCTTGTTTCAGAACTCTCGAAGTCGCGAAACGCGATACAACTGTGTAGGAGGACGCGGCCAAGCATTTCGGAAATATTGGCATTTCGAGTTTTGAAAGGTGGAAAGGTTGAGAACCTCGACAACAAGATTCGCGAAACCTCGAAATTCAAAGTCCTTTTTGGGTTAAACGAAGGGTTCGCTTAACCCTCATCATGGTTGTAGTGAATATCTTGAGAGGATCTCAGCCCGAGGGCAGGGGGATCTGCATCAAGTGGTATCAGAGCATAGAACAATTTCTTTTCTTTCTGTAGCAGAGAAAAGAGAATTTTCTCAGCCATGCCGTCAAGAAGAAGAGATAGACCCATGCCAATGCCTGATCCAACAGTGGAAAGGGAAATGCGTGAACTACGTGCTAGGCTTGATGCCATGGAGATAAAATAGAGGTGCACAGTCAATGCTGGGGATATCAGCGAGGTTGAAAGTGAAAATGAAGCTGGAAACGAGGGAGAAGAAGTTGCAGCCAAAGATCCAGTAGATGAACGCCTATTCAGGGTTGTTGCAAGGATAGGTTCCAAAGAAAAAATGGAGATTCCCATGTATGAGGGGAACCTAGATGTTGAAGAACTTCTAGACTGGATTAGAGCTCTGGTTAAATATTTTGACTATGAGGATGTCGAGGAAGACAAGAAGGTCAAGAATGCTATCACAAGACTTAAAGGGCATGCAACATTATGGTGGGATGAACTGCAGGCTGACAGACGTTGCAAAGGAAAGCAACAAATCAAAATTTGGGATAGAATGGTTGCAAAGATGAAATCCAAATTCATACCCAAGGATTATTAGATTACTCTGTTTTGGAGAATGCAGAACTTGAGACAGAATTTGATGATAGTGAAAGAGTACACTGAAGAATTCTACAAGATCAACATCAGGGCAGGTCATCGGGAAAGTGATGATGAAAAGGTTGCCAGGTACATGAATGGTCTGAGATATGACATCCAAGATGAGATGAACATGATGAGCCTTTAGAATGTGGAGGATGCTTATCAGATGGCTCTGAAAGCTGAAGAGAAGTTGAGCCGAAAGAAAGGTCAGAGAGGCCGAGGCAAAATTCAAGCCCGAGGCAAAACAATTACCCAAGACAGAAATAAGAAACCTAAAGAAGAGTGGAATAAACCTCAAACTCAAACTGAGAGAGGGGAAATCTCATAGAGAGGACAGTATGTTGATAGAAATACTTTTCCTCGAACCAGAGGAAGAGGAAGAGGCAGAGGTGGAGAAATAAAATGCTTTACCTGTGAAAAAAATGGACATAAATCCTATGAATGTCCAGATAGAAAGAAAGAAGGAGGTGAAACTCACATTGCCGAAGAACAAGGATGGAATGTTGAGGTAGAAGATGTTGAGGGCGGAAGATCACTGATGATGAGGAAAGTTCTCTTGAAGCCAGAGAAAGAGGCAAAACACCCAGTCCAAAGGAATAGACTTTTTTGGACTGCTTGTAAGACCAAAGACAGGGTATGAAAAGTCATCGTGGACAGTGGTAGCACAGACAATCTCATATCTACAGAGATGGTAGAAAAGATGGAGCTGGAGACTATTGAACATCCAAGCCCATACAGAGTTTTGTGGCTACAAAAAGGACAACAGGTGAATGCCACTAAACAATGTTTAGTTGAATTAAAAATAGGAGGATATAAGGATGAAATGCTATGTGATGTTATTCCCATGGATGTTTGTCATCTATTGCTGGGTAGACCATGGAAATATGACAGGAATGTGATTCATGATGGGAGAAAGAACACATACACCGTGGAGAAAAACGGGAGGACTCACATGTTGTTGTTGATTAAGGATAAATAAGTGAAACCAGAGGTGAGAAACACTGTACTTCTCATGAGTGGGAAGGAACTTCTTAAGGAGGTTAAGAATAAGGAAGATACACAATTTATTGTGGTAAGGAAACCTAGAATTGTTTTAACCAGTACAAGAGTGGATGATTTACTAGAGGAAATCCAGAAGTTGCTGGAAGAGTTTGTTGATATAGTAGTGGACAAACTACCTTGTTCGTTGCCACCTATCAGAAGTATAAGCCATCATATTGATCTTATACCTGGATCTAGTTTACCAAAAAAAACAGAGTACAGATTGACGCCGCAGGAGAATGAAGAGGTCAAGAGACAGGTCCAGGATTTTATGGACAAAGGATTGATTAGAGAGAGCTTGATTCCATTTGTTGTTCCAACAGTGCTCAACCCAAAGAAAGATGGAGGCTGGAGGATGTGCACAGACTCGAGGGGAATCAACAAGATTACCATTAGATATAGATTTCCTTTTCCAAGGATGGATGATTTGATGGATTGCTTGAGTGGGGCAATTTTTTTTTCAAAGATTGATTTGAAAAGTGGATATCATCAAATTCGTATGAGAGAAGGTGATGAATGGAAGACGACATTCAAGACGAATGAGGGGTTGTATGAATGGCTTGTTATTCCATTTGGTTTAAGCACCCAGTACTTTCATGAGATTGATGAATGAAGTCCTGAAGGATTTCATAGGAAAATTCGTCATTGTATATCTTGATGATATATTGATTTTTCAGCAAAACTGAAGCAGAGCATTTAAAGCATTTAGCTACAGTGATGAGGAGATTACAACAAGAGAAGTTGTTGATAAATATGAAGAAATCAACATTTTTTAGGACATAACTCATTTATTTGGGTTTTGTTATCTCTGCAAATGAGCTGAAAATGGATCCGAATAAGGTAGAAGCGATTAGGAATTGTCCATCACCGAAGAGTGTATTTGAGGTTCGAAGCTTCCATGGATTGGCTAGTTTCTACAGGAAATTTATCAGAAATTTCAACGGAATTAGCGCACCGATGATGGACATGGTGAAGAAAAGACATAAGTCTTTTCACTAGACAGAAGAAGCAGAGAAAAGTTTCAATCTGTTGAAAAATAAGATTACTGAACAACCAATTTTGGTGTTGCTAGATTTCAGTAAGACATTTCAGGTCAAATGTGACGCATTTGGGTTTGCAATTGGAGAGGTCTTGAACCAAGACGACAGGCCAGTCACATACTTCAGTGAAAAACTGAATGAAGCAAAGATTAAATATTCAACATATGACAAAGAATTTTATGCAGTCATACAAGCACTGAAGAAATGGAGACATTATTTGGTCCCTAAAGAGTTTGTTTTGTACAACGATAATCAAGCTTTACAATTCGTGACTCAATAGGAGAAGTTGAACCAAAGACATGTTAAATGGGTTGAATATATGCAGAATTTTACTTTTGTAATTAAACATATTTCTGGAACTGCTAACAAAGTTGCTAATGCTTTGAGCAGGAAATGTTTTCTTATGCAGGAATTCAGAGTCAAAACATTGGGTTTTGATAACCTCAAGGACATATACAGAGATGACCCAGATTTCAAAGAGGCGTATGAGGCATATGAGAATCCAGTTCTCAGGGACTGAAGTCAATGGACCAAATATATGATCCAAGATGGATTATTATTCAGGGGCAATAAATTATGTATTCCAAAATGCTCCATGAGGGAGAATCTGCTGAAAGAAAAACATAGTGGAGGATTGGCAGGACATTTCAGTCATGACAAAACGTTCTCGAAATTAAGTGGCTCATATTTTTGGCCATGGATGAGGATAGATGTTAAGATATTTGTGGACAGGTGTAGAATTTGTCAGCACACAAAGGTAAAAAGGTAGAACACAAGGTTATACCAACCATTACCCATACCACAGAGGCCATGGGATGTAGTGAGCATGGATTTTATATTGGGGTTGCCAAGAACACAAAGGGGATTTGATTCAATCTTTGTGGTGGTAGACAAATTTTCAAAGATGGCACATTTTATACCATGTCAGAAAACTAGTGACGCAACACATATTGCGAACCTGTTTTTCAAAGAAGTCGTCAGACTTCACGACTTACCAAGGAGTATTGTTTCTGATCGAGACACCAAGTTCGTGGGACATTTTTGGAGGACTTTATGGAAGAAGCTGAGGACATGTTTTTCATTTAGCTCAGCTTATCATCCTCAAACTGATGGGCAAACAGAAGTTGTGAACAGAAGCTTGGGAGATTTACTGAGGATCCTAGTGACTGAACACAACAGTCAGTGGGATCACATCTGCCATAGGAGGAATTTGCTTACAATGATTCAATCAATAGAAGCACAAGGTAGAGTCCATTTCATATTGTTTATGGAATGAAACCCAGGGGAGTGTTTGAATTGAAGGATTCAGAATAGATTGAATTTAGAAGCGCTAGTGTAGAGGATTTTGCAGAGGCAATGAAGGAACTTCACAGCCAAGTGAGGGAATGTTTTCAAAATTTGAGTCAAGAGTATAAACGCAGAGAAGATAAAAATAGGCGAGAACTTCAGTTTGAAGTTGGTGATCTAGTTCTTGTACATCTGAGGAAGGAGAGGTTCCCAAGGGGAACATATAACAGAACTGAAAATGAAGAAGATTGGACCATGCAAGGTCATGAAGAAATTTGGGGCAAACGCATATGAGATTGAATTACCCGATGGGATTGGAATTTCACCGATATTCAACATCTCAGATTTGTACCCTTACAGAGCTGAAGAAGCAGGAGCAGAGAATGAACAGACAGAAGTTCAGTGGACCAAACAAATGCCTGTAGCTACAAAGCCACAGATGGAAAGTATACTTGACAAGAGAATCAACAAGAAGACCAGGAGGAAAGAGTATTTTGAATAATTGGTAAAATGGAAGGGACATCCAGTTGAAGATGCCAGTTGGGAAGATGAAGCAGAAATTTAGAAGCATGGACAGACCGTACAAGAGCTCATGAATAGGATTTCATGAAAAATTTTCAAGCAAGGGAGTATGATGCAGGAGCATCGCAAGCAGCCAACCAAGCAAGCATGAAGGCAAAAGACAACTCGAAAGTGAAACATACATTTTTACACATTTTGGAAATGTTTTTGAAGCATTAATGTAATGGTTAAAAGAAAGCGTACTTGCATATTGTAAACAGATCATGAGTGATTCGCTCTCATCTGAAGAACGTAGAGGCATTTATGCATAGTTAATGAAAGTAGGTAGATTTAAAATTCCAGATTAGACAGTTTTAGGAATAGGAGGGAAAATGACTATAGACACCCTCATCTTTGTATTTTTGGATCATTCAGAATTAGATCAATTAAGCACATTAGCATAGAGAAGAAGAGAGTTGTAACATGAGAGTTGTAGAGGAGAACCCATGTACAAAAGTTCTGAATTAATATATGAAGCTTTGATTCAGATTCATGGTGTTATGATGCTTTCTGTGTATAAATGCTAGTTGATCTGCTTATGGTTGTTTTATTCTCTCTGTCATGCATTTGTTCTTATGCTATGTATGCATGATTTCATGTTAAGTGTTTGAAGTCTGAGAGAGAGAGGAAATTAGTTTCAATTGTTTCTCATCCTGAGTGAGAATTTCCTGCAAAGGAGTGCAGTGAAACATTCGCAGGAGTGCATTGACAAAGGCTCAGAGTTTATCTCTAAAATCTTAGGAGGGATACCGTTGTTCTCATTAGAAGTGCAAGATAAGAACAGAAGTCGTGCGAGGTGTGTGCAGGCTGGTTGAGACCTTGGAACTTATCAACTAAGTTTGAGATATTAAAGGACTACTATTGCAGAGAAAGTGCACAGAGTCAAGAGTTCAAATACCCAGAAGTATTTGACAGATTACTGCAAGGAGTGCATGTAGGATTTTTTGTGATTTGAAGTTGTTAGAGAAAATATCAGAAGGGTTAACGCCTTTGAAGTGTCCATAGGGAGGAGTCGAAGTCATTTCGTAGGATTTGAGTTGCAGTATAAGAATACTGGTTTATTTCGAAGGAGTTGTCAAGGAAGGAATCAAGCGGTTGGAATTCTCTGAGGAGAACTCCTGAAATAGCGAGGAACATAGGATCCAAGGAAGTTGCAGGGGAAGTTAAGCGTTGTATAGATCCACCTTTGAAAGGAAGGATTTAACGTGGATTGTTAGTTTCGATCATTGGACCGTCGAGATCATTTTGGCATTTCGGGGATCATAAATCCAAAGTGTGGGAAAAACCTTTGGTTGGTCAAATCCCCGAACCGCGAAAAGAGTTTTCGTGTACAAAGACAAGGGGTGACGAGGTTGGAATTTTGGAACTTCAGAATTTGGGATTTCGGAGGTCCTGAGGATGAGTGATCGGGACACAGGGAGGACATAGGTTCTTACCTTCTGTTTTCAATACCTCATCCTCCAGAGATGAACCACCTGTAAAGGGAACATAAATCGTAAAAGGAACGATAATTGTCCATTCAAATGAATGACACTACCTGTAAAGGGAATAACAATCATAACAAGGGAACGACAATCATTATGTTGGACCAAACTAATGTTGTATTAATTGCATTGTAGTACTTTCCCATCTATCTAATTTGTCAATCCGAGGTAGACTTACAAAGAACACACAAATTATATGCAGGATCGAAGTGGAATTAATCTAATCTAATGGTAAAGCTACAACTGAAATTGAATCATTAATCTAATGCAAAGCTAAAACACACGACTGAAATGAAATTGCGTGAATGAAATTAATCTAGGAATTGAAAATTGCATCAAAGGATAAAGAACATGTGAAGAGAAGTAAGACGACAAATGTGATCTCACACTAACAGTAAAGCAATCTCAAATTACATTACAAGAATCAAATGACATATCATGAAACAATAATGAGAACATGAATCAAACTAAGAATCCCTTTTTCTTTGAAATCATAATGACTACTACTAATGACTACTCAATGACTACTAAATAATTACTCTTAATGAATACTCAATGAATACTAAATGATTACTCTTAATGACTACTCCCTCATGAAGAGAGAGCACTCTCTTTTATACATGAGAGATTTGAAAAGAAGATAAGCATCTCATAATTACAGATCCACTTTTCCCTCAACTAATTTCCCATTATTACAAAATATAATCACTTCAAATCCTTACACATATCTCTCACAAATCCTAGATAAGATATGCCAACCAAATCTCCATGATATTCTCCTTGGAATAGACTTGAATTATCTCCTCAAATCTTGAAATGGTAGAGGAAGTATTCGAGAAGTCTTTTTGAATTAATCCTTCATAGTTTCCTACACATTACAAAGATCACACATTTTTGAGATATATATGAAAACATGTCGATTTTCTAATATTTAATCACAAATTCCCTTTTAATACTAAAATGAATGAAGTGGAGAATAATAAGGTGAAACCCAAATATATTTATGAAAATGATATCATGAAAGGTTAATGGGGCGATGAAATGTGAAGAATGATGAAGGGAAAGGTGGATGAAAATATGACATTTTTGAGCCCCAACATACCCCCCAACTGAACTTGTTGCATGTCCTCATGCAACTGTGCACAGATCTTCTCAAGAAATTTTGGCATCTGAATTTTGGCTTTGAGTGATGATAATGAATATTTTCAGGATGGGATTTACCTGAGTAACAACTAACATTTTCTTATGGGTGGTTTTTGTGTGACAACCATGAATATAAAGAATGTTGGTTCTTGTGTAAACAACATTCATTTTGTTATTTGTTCTCTTGTTGTTATGATAATAATTTACCGATATACTTACTGGAAAACATAAGCTATCAATGTGCATAAGGAAACATCACTGAGTATAAGAAAACCCTTTTTCATATTTGTGAATCATGCCAATATGTATATCAATGCTTATGAAGAAGAGTGCAACATAGTATCATTGGAAAAGATATGTTGGTTAACGGTAAATGAGACAAAAAATGGAATAATGGTAGTGGAAAAATGGAGTGATGATAGTGAATATAGTCCACTAACCCCTAACTGATTTGGTTGGATGAATATAGTCCACTAACCCCTAACTGATTTGGTTGGATGTCCGCATGCAACCTTTAAGTACATAATATAGAAGTAAAATGAAAGGGACCATGGTGAGGATTTTTTCCAACTTATTCATTACTAGTAGTTGAGTAATTACATGATTAATTTTAGAAATGCCATACCCACTTCCCAAAATGTTGATGAACTATTCAATAAGAATATGGATGATGCAGTTGTTGGATCATGGAAGATGTCACTACTGCAGGATCATGTGAAAGATGACTTATTTTGTAGCTACAACTATCATGACTGTTGGATCAGAGAATGTGAAGCGGAGGACCAACTACCGGGCCGATGAATCATGGAAAAGAGGAAGTATGAAGGTGGAACTTTGGTACTCTCATATAGCTGAAAAATACTTTTGCAACCGCTGATCGAAGCCATGAAAGTGTATGGTCTTCACCACCGCTAAACCCTACATGGTACAATTCTTTGTCATGCTAATGAACGTATCGGCGTCGGAAAGCTACGAAGAGAAGTCATTAGACGGCTTCAGCCATTGATGAATGTCGTTAACTAATGCAAGACAACTCAACATTGATTTACCGAGATGACAACAAGGTACCCGAAAATATATTGCGGCGAATGAATGAGTTGATGTTGATCCTTCAGAAGATCTAAATCATCAAGGGACATTTATGTATTC
Source organism: Picea sitchensis (assembly GCA_010110895.2). NCBI lineage: Eukaryota > Viridiplantae > Streptophyta > Pinopsida > Pinales > Pinaceae > Picea > Picea sitchensis. The sequence goes on along the minus strand of SNQJ01S0080310.1, from coordinate 26,680 downwards.
CCAAGGATTGTCAATGAGAGAAATTGCCATTAAGGCATGCAAGCATCTAGATACTCAAAATGGACTCTAGTATATATCCCAAATAAGGTGTTGAGGTTGATAGGGAAAGACTTGTTGAAAGGTGGCCTTAAGGAATCCCACATCACCAACGGAGATTCTCGACAAAAGATTGGCAGGACTATGTTGTTGATCTTAGTAGCAAAAATGCTTGGCGGCAAGGCAACGTAGTCATGGAAAGGGAGATGATGCTAGTTTTATTGACAAGACAAAATGAACTAGAAAAGATAAGGAGATGTATGCGATTCGAAGATAGGCATGTGAAGTCATGAAGGATAGTTCAATGAAAGATGGGCTCGAACACGTGGATGACCAATATGCTTTGAAGGAGAAATGGGGAAGAACATTCATGACGCAAATGGCTTTATGAACGGTTTCTTGTGTAACTAAAAATTATCATTATGATGTGTAGGATGAGAATCAACTCATTCAAGCTTGCAACAAGCATGTTTTTCTTTGAAAACACGATTTGAAAATCATCGTGCAATGGACGCAAGTGTCTTCATTCCTGGGCCATTAATCGAATTTAGTACCTCAATCCCCAATCAACTCGCGGATCATCATAAAATAGAAAATGCGAGATTAAGTATGAATGTGGCAAAAAAAAGAGATAAAATGTGTTTTTTGTACCTGTTGTTGTTGCACACTTATTCCATTGTTGGACGTCATTGAAGTGATTCTAAGAAAACAAAAATCATCATATACATAAAAAATCCATGTTTGAGATTTTTTCTTAGGAAAATGTTTTGAGACACGTAATTTTGATTTTTATAATTTGTTTCAATTTTTTAAGTTTTTATCGGGTAATATCGCTTATATGCAATTATATAGGGATCCAAATGTGCTCTTTGTAGATGCTTGCACTTAAAGAGTTTATGGAACCATTTCTATCATCACGATCTGAGTAGATACCACTACCTGTTTGACAATATACAACATGAAGTAAAACCATAATTGAAACAAATAATAAGAACTTCTTTATCCATACATTTTTCATTTTCATAATAATTTTTCTTTGTATTGTCTTATTTATTTATTATTGTTTTTCTTTTTTTTTTTTTTTTTTTTTTTTTTTTTTTTTTTTTTTTTTATTTAATTTTTATTGTTTTACATATCAAAGGAAAATGCAAAAAGAAAAATAGAAATGATACTAACTGAAAAATAGAAAACAAAGCACCCAAAAAATCGTCCTTCTCGCATGCAATCATTATAGGTGTATAATTTTCGTTCTCAGGGATGCTAAAAACAAGGGCGACTCCAAAAATAACCAAGTTTCAACAAAACACATAACTAATAGATCATTGCCAAATCTTGGTGAAGTTTCTCGTGTTCAAAACACTGTCAGATTATGCATAGAAAGTGCATTAAATCGTTGAAAATATGGCATAAAGAGTGGTGTGGATGGGGTTTAACCCCATAACCTCCACCCATACAATTGGTTCTCCTAATCATTATGCCAAGTTCTATTACTGTGATCTTGCATTCGATTTTTGTATTATTATTGTTATTGTTTTTGTTGCAGGCTGCTACAGGGGTGTATTTGCAGGGTGTAACAATGAACGTCAAATACAATTTTCTCACAAACGGCGAACTGGGTTGAGCTGAAATTTTGCAGGCAGGTTCCTATGGTCCAAATGCTTCTACATGCTGAAAATCAGAAATACCCACATCACGGTTTTTGATAAAAATGAAAAATTGTTGAAGGTGACTATATTGATTTTCTCGAAAACCATGTACTAAGTTGGCCTAAAATTTACTGACTTTTTTTATCATAACATAATGCACTTCCTGTCCAAAAATCTTAAGAACCCAGATCCCAGTTTGTGAGATGTCTTCAGTTCAATTTCTGCATTTTTTATTTTTTGTATATTTTTTTAAAATAAAACTAGAAATTTTATTAGCATTTGAGACAAATCAAATTGAATAAAATTCTTTAGCAAATGGAGATTTTTTTTTTTTGAAAATTGAAGACAAAAATTGATTTAAACATTTTGTTCAAATCTTCAACAATACCAAAACATTCCTCAAAACATCTCATAGCCATTCCTTTGATCTCTACTTTATGATCTTCCAGATCGCAACAAGGCGTAGGAAGAGAACATACTTATTTGAGAGCATACTTATTCGAAACAAAAACAAGAATTGGAAAACAAAACCATGGTTTTATTCATTTACCCTACCTACTCTACGCTAATTAAAAATGAGAGATTGGTTATGTGTAGTCAAATAGCCAGTGTAGCCATGCACGCAACAATAATAAGAATATGTTATCTTTCAATTTCAGAAATGAGAATCAGGAATATGTATGAACATGTGAAATTATCTATTGAAACTCTAAATTAACAAAATAAAAAGGAAAACTAAATGGAACTAACCTCGTACTCGCTTGAAACCATCGTTCGATCAGAATTTCGTAGGTGCAATTTGTCTTGCTCAGATCATGCTGCAGCTCCTCATTGTCCTCCTCGACCTCCTACTCGCCTAATTGTTCTTCATTAAATATGCATGATTCTTTGTATTTTGATTCTTCGTTTACCTCTTGAGGAGTAATTAAGCTTTCGGTTGCTGTCAAGATCTCCCCTTTTTTAGAAGAGGAGATCCTGACCTTCGCAAGGATCTGAGTGAGTTGTTCCAAGATTAAACTCATTGTTAAACCATCTTGTTAAAGAGATTCTTACAACACCCAAAACTGAAATCTAAATGAAAAAAACCTTAAATAAAAGCACTCTTATTGAAACAGAAAACAATTACTCTTCACAATTGCATAAATCAAATGCTCTTGGTATTTGGCAGAGACATGAGGAGTCTCCACTCAAGTAGTTGCTATGACCCTCTTACCAATACATGTAGATCACACTTGCATAAATTAAACACTCTTGCATAAATTGAAATTTGTGGGAATTGAAACACTCTTTCCAGAAATTGAAATTCACACTTACATAGTTGGCAGGGAGAACATGAGGAGTCTCCACTCAAGTAGCTTCTATGACCCCTTACCAACACATCTAGATCACACTTGCATGAATTGCAATGAAATAAAAACTGATACATCAATCCATCGTGCTTCCCCGACAACACCGCCAAAATGTTGGGCTCTAAAGATGTCCTAAAAACAACCTCTATGCATTAGCTGAAGGTAGGCGCAAGCATTTTACTTGTTTCCTACGTAGGTTCTTACCTTTTGTTTTCAATACCTCATCCTCTACAGATGAAACACCTATAAAGGGAACAACAATCATAAAAGGAACGACAGTTGTTCCATTCAAATGAATGATAGTACCTGTAAACGGAACATCAATCATAGCAAGGGAACGACAGTCGTTACATTGTACCGAACTAATGTTGTATTAATTGCATTGTAGTACTTGCCCAACTATCTAATTTTTCAATCCGAGGTTCGTAGACTTACAAAGCACACGCAAAGTATATGCAGTATCGAAGTGGAATTAATCTAATCTAACGATAAAGCTACAACTTAAATTGAATCATTAATCTAATGCAAAGCTGAAACACACGACTTGGAATTGAATTGCTACAACACACGACCGAAATGAAATTGCGTAAATGAAATTAATCTAGGAATGGAAAATTGTGTCAAATGATAGACAACATGTGAAGAACAACAAAATGACACATGTGAGCTCACATAACAGTAAAGCAATCTCAAATTACATTACAAGAATCAAATGACAGATCATGAAACAATAATGAAAACATGAATCATACTAAGAATCCCTTTTTGTTTCAAATCCTAATGACTACTACTAATGACTACTAAATGATTACTCTTAATGACTACTCAATGAATACTAAATGATTACTCTTAATGACTACTCCCTCATGAAGAGAGATCACTCTCTTTTATACATGAGATCTTTGAAAAGAAGATAAGCATCTCATAATTACAAATCCACTTTTCTCTCAACTAATTTCCCATTATTACAAAATATAATCCCTTCAAATCCTCACACATATCTCTCACAAATCATGGATAAGATATGCCAACCAAATCTCCATGATCTTCTCCTTGGAATAGGCTTGAATTATCTCCTCAAATCTTGAAATTGTGGAGGAAGTATTCGAGAATTATTTTTGAATTAATCCTTCCCATATTCCTACACATTACAAAGCTCACACATTTTTGAGATATATATGAAAACATGCCGATTTTCTAATATTTAATCACAAATTCCCTTTTAATACTAAAATGAATGAAGCAAAGAATAATAAGGTGAAACCCAAATATATCTATGAAAATGATATCATGAAATCTTAATGGGGCGATGAAATGTGAAGAATGATGAAGGGAAAGGTGGATGAAAATATGACATTTCTGAGCCCCAGCAAAGGGATCCCAGGAAGGAGTGGATACAAATTAGATATTGTTTCAAGAAATAAGATGTAGAGATGACAATAAGGGATTCGAAATATGAATGGAGAATTCCATTCCTCACTCAAGAGATGCTTATAGGTACAAAGGTCGACATAGGGAAAATTCAGATACCTGTCGGGGATAAAGTTGCGCCTAAAAGGCCAAAGCCAAGTCATAAGCTGGCACAACAAAATAAGGGGGTTGTGCCAAGGAAAGGTACATAGGCTGGACAAAAGGACACTACCCAAGCACCAAGAGAACCATAAATAGTGGTTGCGACAACATAAGAAACCCCATCGACTGCCACCCCACAGGAACCAGGTTAGAACAAGTGACCAATCATACACACTGAGGGTACGCGGAAAAAGGCCAAGGTGCACAACAAACCACCAGAATATACAATCACTGAGGATGATGCTGATCTTGTGGCCGAAAGAGTCCAGGACCGTGCAACTGAGGAGTTTGAAGATGTGCAACACCAAAGAGGCCGAATTCAGGACGAGCTAGCCGACATAAGGTAGGTCCTAGAGAAGATCAGAAGCATGTAGAGGGTGGACATGGGAACAGAGTCATTCCTCGCAGCATCAACAATAGAAGCCATGGCTACACCGAGGGAACAAAGTCATTCCTCGATTTTCTAATATTTAATCACAAATTCCCTTTTAATACTAAAATGAATGAAGCAGAGAATAATAAGGTGAAACCCAAATATATCTATGAAAATGATATCATGAAATCTTAATGGGGCGATGAAATGTGAAGAATGATGAAGGGAAAGGTGGATGAAAATATGACATTT
>SNQJ01S0080310.1:1171-11356 GCA_010110895.2 Picea sitchensis | reverse complement strand
TAGTGGACTATATTCACTATCATCACTCCATTTTTCCACTACCATTATTCCATTTTTTGTCTCATTTACCGTTAACCAACATATCTTTTCCAATGATACTATGTTGCACTCTTCTTCATAAGCATTGATATACATATTGGCATGATTCACAAATATGAAAAAGGGTTTTCTTATACTCAGTGATGTTTCCTTATGCACATTGATAGCTTATGTTTTCCAGTAAGTATATCGGTAAATTATTATCATAACAACAAGAGAACAAATAACAAAATGAATGTTGTTTACACAAGAACCAACATTCTTTATATTCATGGTTGTCACACAAAAACCACCCATAAGAAAATGTTAGTTGTTACTCAGGTAAATCCCATCCTGAAAATATTCATTATCATCACTCAAAGCCAAAATTCAGATGCCAAAATTTCTTGAGAAGATCTGTGCACAGTTGCATGAGGACATGCAACAAGTTCAGTTGGGGGGTATGTTGGGGCTCAAAAATGTCATATTTTCATCCACCTTTCCCTTCATCATTCTTCACATTTCATCGCCCCATTAACCTTTCATGATATCATTTTCATAAATATATTTGGGTTTCACCTTATTATTCTCCACTTCATTCATTTTAGTATTAAAAGGGAATTTGTGATTAAATATTAGAAAATCGACATGTTTTCATATATATCTCAAAAATGTGTGATCTTTGTAATGTGTAGGAAACTGTGAAGGATTAATTCAAAAAGACTTCTCGAATACTTCCTCCACCATTTCAAGATGTGAGGAGATAATTCAAGTCTATTCCAAGGAGAGTATCATGGAGATTTGGTTGCCATATCTTATCCAGGATTTGTGAGAGATATGTGTAAGGATTTGAAGGGATTATATTTTGTAATAATGGGAAATTAGTTGAGGGAAAAGTGGATCTGTAATTATGAGATGCTTATCTTCTTTTCAAATCTCTCATGTATAAAAGAGAGTGCTCTATCTTCATGATGGAGTAGTCATTAAGAGTAATAATTTAGTATTCATTGAGTATTCATTAAGAGTAATCATTTAGTAGTCATTGAGTAGTCATTAGTAGTAGTCATTATGATTTGAAAGAAAAAGGGATTCTTAGTTTGATTCATGTTTTCATTATTGTTTCATGATATGTCATTTGATTCTTGTAATGTAATTTGAGATTGCTTTACTATTAGTGTGAGCTCACATGTGTCGTATTACTTCTCTTCACATGTTCTTTATCCTTTGATGCAATTTTCCATTCCTAGATTAATTTCATTCACGCAATTTCATTTCAGTCGTGTGTTTTAGCTTTGCATTAGATTAATGATTCAATTTCAGTTGTAGCTTTACCATTAGATTAGATTAATTCCACTTCGATCCTGCATATACTTTGCATGTTCTTCATACGTCTACCTTGGATTAACAAATTAGATAGATGGGAAAGTACTACAATGCAATTAATACAACATTAGTTTGGTCCAACATAATGACTGTCGTTCCCTTGTTATGATTGTTATTCCCTTTACAGGTAGTGTCGGTCATTTGAATGGACAACTATCGTTCCTTTTACGCTTTATGTTCCCTTTATAGGTGTTTCATCTCTGGAGGATGAGGTATTGAAAACAGAAGGTAAGAACCTATGTAGGAAACAAGTAAAATTCTTGTGCCAACGCTTACCTTTAGTTGATGAATAGAGGTTGTTCTTAGGACATCTTTCGATCCCAACACCCTTTGCACTTGGATCCATACAGTGTGCCTGGTTTCTTTGAAGTTAATGATGTCTCGATATTGTGTGACCACTTCTGTAGTAATTCTCCAAGTGTTGGAAATACTTCCTTGGAGCTCGTTATAATATCGCGCGAACGTTCTTGCGTTGGTACTTTTGAATTTGGGGTATGAAGTGCTCCCCAACGATGTGTGCCATGTTGCACAACAATGATTAGTCCGCTCACAAAAATATGTGTATTGGGGCTCCCTCCATCCGATTAATGCGATCAAGACTAGTAGCTAGGAGTAATAAAAATTTGTTCCAAGATCCTCCACGTATTTGCAGTCATCAAGGAATAGGTTTAATAAGTATGGGGGCCATCTGAGCATAATGCCCGCTGCGCACTGTGTTGCAGCTGTGATCACCTCAGTGGGGACTTCCTCCTTGTGGCACTTTTTGAGAAGTTTGCAAGCCATGATTTTGGTGGCTATCCTTGTTGTTTCATCGTTGATGTGCTTGATGATGATTCCACGTGACCATCTCTCTGTGCCATACGTCTTTTTCATCTCCTCCACCAATGCCTCATCCTTCATTTTTTCATCGAGGTATTGCATGAGACTCTCCCCCTGAGATGGAAGACCTGTGATGAAAGAAATTAACTCCATGTCTATGGAGATAGGCTCTTCTAACCATAGGAAGCCTCTTTGGGTGACTGCTATCAACTGCTTGACGCAGTTGTTTATGTCTCGGCCCCTTCAAAAATGTGGAATACATAGAAGATTTAGAATTATGATATTGGCCAATCTGACTATCCATTGTTTTGGTTATAAAATTGGATCACCAAAGGGGCCTGTACCTACACTGTCAACGTAGATCTGTCTTGAAAATTTTGGAAACTTGTCCACATTAGCCACATCGTGGTCTGAGTAGCACAGTATTTCCATGCATCCTAGAAGGTTAGCCATGCCTTGCACCTCTTCAGGAATGTGCGGTAGGACTATGGTTGTTTCATCCTGTCTGTGCGATGACCTTGTGACGCAAATCCCCCTGCCCTCGGGCCGATATCCGCTCAATATCTTCACTACAACCACGTCGAGGGTTAACCGACCCCTTCGTTTAAGCCACAAAGGACTTCAGATTTCAGGGTTTGCGAATCCTATTGTCGAGGTTCTCGACCTTTCCACCTTCCGAAACCCGAAATGCCGATATTTTCAAAATTCTTGGTCGCGTCCTCCTACACAGCTGTATGATTTTTCACGACTTCGGGAGTTTCGGAACAAGGAATCCCGACCTCTTGTCTTCACAACTGCTGAAATACCGAAACCCAAAACGTTCAGCAAAAGGTTGGCTTCTATCGAAACTTTTTCCCCTTTTCGGAGTTTCAGACTTCGCAAGTTTGTGAGTCCTAATGTAAAGCTTCCAGCGTCCTGACCTTCACAAACCCCAAAACTCCGAAATGATATCTCCAACGGGATCAACGGCTATAAGCCTCCCTTCAATTCGACAACCCACATGATTTCGGACTTTTGGGTACCGAGAGTCCAAGACTCTCGATCCCAGAACACTGTCCTCTCGGGTTCCCAAACCCCGAAACACCGAATTGTCGAAATGTCCCTTCACATTATTTCGCGTTTCACAACTTTGGGGGTTCTCATGTGAAGAGCCCGAATTCTTGTCAATGGGAATGTTGAAATCTCGATTCCTGAAATGTCGAAATACCACTTCACGATATCCCGGATCTCGCAACTTCGAAATTCTAAATGCAAGGGCCCAAGCTCCTTATCCTCAAGACTTCTGGTATTCTAAATCCCAATTTTTTGAAATCTCGAAATGCCGACAAATATCCTGCCGCAACTTCGGATTTCGGGCTTTCCTCCTCCCTGTGTCCCAATCACTCATCCTCAAGACCTCCGAAATCCCGAATTCCGAAGTTCCGAAATTCCAACCTCGTCACCCCTTGTATTTGTACACGAAAACTCTTTTCGCGGTTCAGGGATTTGACCAACCAAAGGTTTCGCCCACACTTCGGATTTATGATCCCTAAAATGCCAAAATGATCTCGACGGTCCAATTATCGAAACTAACAATCCACGTTAAATCCTTCCTTTCAAAGGTGGATCTATTGAACGCTTGACTTCCCCTGCAACTTCCTTGGATCCTACGGTCCTCGCTATTTCGGGAGTTCTCCTCAGAGAATTCCGACCGCTTGATTCCTTCCTTGACAACTCCTTCGAAATAAACCAGTATTCTTATACTGGAACTCAAATCCTGCAAAATGAATTCGACTCCTCCTTGTGAACACTTCAAAGGTGTTAACCCTTCTGATCTTTTCTCTAACAACTTCAAATCACAAAAAATCCTACATGCACTCCTTGTGGTAATCTGTCAAATACTTCTGGGTATTTGAACTACCGACTCTGTGCACTTTCTCTACAACAACAGTCCTTTAATATCTCAACCTTAGTTGATAAGTTCCAAGGTCTCGACTAGCCTACGCACACCTCGCACGGATTTTGTGCTTATCTTGCACTTATAATGAGAACAATGGTATCCCTCCTAAGCTTTTAGAGATAAACTTTGAGCCTTTGTCAATGCACTCATTGCGGATGTTTCACTGCACTCCTTTGCAGGAAATTCTCACTCAGGATGAGAAAAAATTGAAACTCATTTCCTCTCTCTCTCAGACTTCAAACACTTAACATGAAATCATACATACATAGCATAAGAACAAATGCATGATAGAGAGAATAAAACAACCATAAGTAGATCAACTAGCATGTATACACAGAAAGCATCATAACACCATGAATCTGAATCAAAGCTTCATATATTAATTCAGAACTTTTGTACATGGGTTCTCCTCTACAACTCTCCTGTTACAACTCTCTTCTTCTCTATGCTAATGTGCTTAATTGATCTAATTCTGAATGATCCAAAAATACAAAGATGAGGGTGTCTATAGTCGTTTTCCCTCCTATTCCTAAAACTATCTAATCTGGAATTTTAAATCTACCTACTTTCATTAACTATGCATAAATGCCTCTACGTTCTTCAGATGAGAGCGAATCGCTCATGATCTGTTTACAATACGCAAGTACGCTTTCTTTTAACCATTACATTAATGCTTCAAAAACATTTCCAAAATGTGTAAAAATGTATGTTTCACTTTCCAGTTATCTTTTTCCTTCATGCTTGCTTGGTTGGCTGCTTGCGATGCTCCTACATCATACTCCCTTGCTTGAAAAAAATTCATGAAATCCTATTCATGAGCTCTTGTACGTTCTGTCCATGCTTCTGAATTTTTGCTTCATCTTCCCAACTGGCATCTTCAACTGGATGTCCCTTCCATTTGACCAATTATTCAAAATACTCTTTCCTCCTGGTCTTCTTGTTGATTCTCTTGTCAAGTATACTTTCCATCTGTGGCTTTGTAGCTATAGGCATTTGTTTGGTCCACTGAACTTCTGTCTATTCATTCTCTACTCCTGCTTCTTTAGCTCTGTAAGGGTACAAATCTGAGATGTTGAATATCGGTGAAATTCTGATCCCATCGGGTAATTCAATCTCATATGCGTTTGCCCCAAATTTCTTCATGACCTTGCATGGTCCAATCTTCTTCATTTTCAGTTTGTTATATGTTCCCCTTGGGAATCTCTCCTTCCTCAGATGTACAAGAACCAGATCACCAACTTCAAACTGAAGTTCTCGCCTATTTTTATCTTCTCTGCGTTTATACTCTTGACTCGAATTTTGAAAACGTTCCCTCACTTGGCTGTGAAGTTCCTTCATTGCCTCTGCAAAATCCTCTGCACTAGCGCTTCTGAATTCAGTCTATTCTGAATCCTTCAATTCAAACACTCCCCTGGGTTGCATTCCATAAACAATATGAAATGGACTCTACCTTGTGCTTCTATTGATTGAATCATTGTAAGCAAATTCCTCCTATGGCAGATGTGATCCCACTGACTGTGGTGTTCAGTCAGTAGGCTCCTCAGTAAATCTCCCAAGCTTTTGTTCACAACTTTTGTTTGACCATCAGTTTGAGGATGATAAGATGAGATAAATGAAAAACATGTCTTCAGCTTCTTCCATAAAGTCCTCCAGAAATGTCCCACGAACTTGGTGTCTCGATCAGAAACAATACTCCTTGGTAAGCCGTGAAGTCTGACGACTTCTTTGAAAAACAGGTTCGCAATATGTGTTGCGTCGTTGGTTTTCTGACATGGTATAAAATGTGCCATCTTTGAAAATTTCTCTACCACCGTAAAGATTGAATCAAATCCCCTTTGTGTTCTTGGTAACCCCAATATAAAATCCATGCTCACTGCATCCCACGGCCTCTCTGGTATGGGTAATGGTTGGTATAACCCTGTGTTATGCCTTTTTCCCTTTGTGTGCTGACAAATTCTACACCTGTCCACAAATCTCTTAACATCTGTCCTCATCCATGGCCAAAAATATGAGCCACTTAATTTCAAGAACGTTTTGTCATGACCGAAATGTCCTGCCAATCCTCCACTATGTTTTTCTTTCAGCAGATTCTCCCTCATGGAGCATTTTGGAATACATAATTGATTGCCTCTGAATAATAATCCATCTTGGATCATATATTTGGTCCATTGACTTCTGTCCCTAAGAAATGGATTCTCATATGCCTCATATGCCTCTTTGAAATCTGGGTCATCTCTGTATATGTCCTTGAGGTTATCAAAACCCAATGTTTTGACTCTGAATTCCTGCATAAGCAAACATTTCCTGCTCAAAGCATTAGCAACTTTGTTAGCAGTTCCATAAATATTTTTAATTACAAAAGTAAAATTCTGCATATATTCAACCCATTTAACATGTCTTTGGTTCAACTTCTCTTGTTGAGTCACGAATTGTAAAGCCTGATTATCGTTGTACAAAACAAACTCTTTAGGGACCAAATAATGTCTCCATTTCTTCAGCGCTTGTATGATTGCATAAAATTCTTTGTCATATGTTGAATATTTAATCTTTGCTTCATTCAGTTTTTCACTGAAGTATGCAACTGGCCTGTCGTCTTGGTTCAAGACCGCTCCAATTGCAAACCCACTTGTGTCACATTTGACCTGAAATGTCTTACTGAAATCTGGCAACACCAAAATTGGTTGTTCAGTAATCTTATTTTTCAATAGATTGAAACTTTTCTCTGCTTCTTCTTTCTAGTGAAAATACTTATGTCTTTTCTTCACCATGTCCATCATCGATGCGCTAATTCCACTGAAATTTCTGATAAATTTCCTCTAGAAACTAGCCAATCCATGGAAGCTTCGAACCTCAAATACACTCTTCGGTGATGGACAATTCTTAATCGCTTCTACCTTATTCAGATCCATTTTCATCTCATTTGCAGAGATAACAAAACCCAAATAAATGAGTTATGTCCTCATAAATGTTGATTTCTTCATATTTATCAGCAACTTCTCTTGCTGTAATCTCCTCATCACTGTAGCTAAATGATTTAAATGCTCTGCTTCAGTTTTGCTGAAAATCAATATATCATCAAGATATACAATGACAAATTTTCCTATGAAATCCTTCAGGACTTCATTCATCAATATCATGAAAGTATTGGGCGCGTTTGTTAAACCAAATGGCATAACAAGCCATTCATACAGCCCCTCAGTCGTCTTGAATGTCGTCTTCCATTCATCACCTTCTCTCATACAAATTTGATGATATCCACTTTTCAAATCAATCTTTGAAAAAAAAATTGCCCCACTCAAGAAATCCATCAAATCATCCATCCTTGGAAAAGGAAACCTATATCTGATGGCAATCTTGTTGATTACCCTTGAGTCTTTGCACATCCTCCAGCCTCCATTTTTCTTTGGGTTGAGCATTGTTGGAACAACACATGGAATCAAGCTCTCTCTAATCAATCCTTTGTCCATCAAATCCCATCAAATCCTGGACTTGTCTCTTGACCTCTTCATTCTCCTGCGACATCAATCTGTACGTTGCTTTGTTTGGTAAACTAGCTCCATGTATAAGATCAATATGATGGCTTATACTTATGATAGGTGGCAACGAACAAGGTAGTTTTTCCACTACTATATCAACAAACTCTTCCAGAAACTTCTGGATTTCCTCTGGTAAATCATCCACTCTTGTACTGGTTAAAACAATTCTAGGTTTCCTGACCACAATAAATTGTGTATCTTCCTTCTTCTTAACCTCCTTAAGAAGTTCCTTCCCACTCATGAGAAGTGCAGTGTTTCTCACCTCTGGCTTCACTTATTTATCCTTAATCGACAACAACATGTGAGTCCTCTCATTTTTCTCCACGGTGTACGTGTTCTTTCTCCCATCATGAATAACATTCCTGTCATATTGCCATGGTCTACCCAGCAATAGATGACAAACATCCATGGGAATAACATCACATAGTATTTCATCCTTATATCCTCCTATTCTAAATTCAACTAAACATTGTTTAGTGACATTCACCTGATGTCCTTTTTGTAGCCACGAAACTCTGTATGGGCTTGGATGTTCAATAGTCTCCAGCTCCAGCTTTTCTACCATCTCTGTAGATATGAGATTGTATGTGCTACCACTGTCCACGATGACGTTTCATACCCTGTCTTTGGTCTTACAAGCAGTCTGAAAAAGTCTATTCCTTTGGACTGGGTGTTTTGCCTCTTTCTCTGGCTTCAAGAGAAATTTCCTCATCATCAGTGATCTTCTGCCCTCAACATCTTCTGCCTCAACATTCCATCCTTGTGCTTTGGCAATGTGAGTTTCACCTCCTTCTTTCTTTCTATCTGGACATTCATAGGATTTATGTCCATTTTTTCCACAGGTAAAGCATTTTATTTCTCCACCTCTGCCTCTTCCTCTTCCTCTGGTTCGAGGAAAAGTATTTCTATTAGCATACTGTCCTCTCTATGAGATTTCCCCTCTCTCAGTTTGAGTTTGAGGTTTCTTCCACTCTTCTTTAGGTTTCTTATTTTTGTCTTGGGTAATTATTTTGCCTCGGGCTTGACTTTTGCCTCGGCCTCTCTGACCTTGCTTTCGGCTCAACTTCTCTTCAGCCTTCAGAGCCATCTGATAATCATCCTCCACATTATGAAGTCTCATCATGCTCATCTCATCTTGGATGTCATATCTCAGACCATTCATGTACCTGGAAACCTTTTCATCATCACTTTCCCGATGACCTACCCTGATGTTGATCTTGTAGAATTCTTTAGTGTACTCTTTCACTGTCATCAACTTCTGTCTCAAGTTATGCATTCTCCAAAATAGATTAATCTGATAATCCTTGGGTATGAATTTGGATTTCATCTTTGCAACCATTCTATCCCAACTTTTGATTTGTTGCTTTCCTTTGCAACGTCTGTCAACCTACAGTTCATCCCACCATAATGTTGCATGCCCTTTAAGTCTTGTGACAACATGCTTGACCTTCTTGTCTTCCTCAACATCCTCATAGTCAAAATATTTATCCAGAGCTCTAATCCAGTCTAGAAGTTCTTCAACATCCAGGTTCCCCTCATACATGGGAATCTCCATTTTTTCTTTGGCACCTATCCTTGCGAAAACCTTGAATAGGCGTTCATCTACTGGATCTTTGGATGCAACTTCTTCTCCCTCGTTTCTAGCTTCATTTTCACTTTCATCCTCGCTGATATCCCCAGCATTGACTGTGCGCCTCTGTGTTGTCTCCATGGCATCAAGCCTAGCATGTAGTTCGCACATTTCCCTTTCCACTGTTGGATCAGGCATTGGCAGGGGTCTATCTCTTCTTCTTGACGGCATGGCTGAGAAAATTCTCTTTTCTCTGCTACAGAAAGCAAAGAAATTTTTCTATGCTCTGATACCACTTGACGCAAATCCCCCTGCCCTCGGGCCGAGATCCACTCAATATATTCACTACAACCACGTCGAGGGTTAACCGAACCCTTCGTTTAAGAAAGAAAGGACTTCGAATTTTGGGGTTTCGTGAATCTTGTTGTCGAGGCTCTCAACCTTTCCACCTTTCGAAACTCGAAATGTCGATATTTCTGAAATGCTTGGTCGCGTCCTCCTACACAGTTGTATTTCATTTCGCGACTTCGAGAGTTATGAAACAAGGAATCCCGACCTCTTGTCTTCACAACTGCTGAAATACTGAAATCCGAAATGTTCAGCAAAAGGATGGCTTCTATTGGAACTTTTTCCCCTTTTCGGAGTTTCAGACTTCGCGAGTTCGTGAGTCTTGATGTAAAGCTTCCGGCATCCTAACCTCCACAAACCCCAAAACTCTAAAATGATATCTCCAACAGGATCAACGGCTATAGGCTTCCCTTCGATCCGACAACCCATGTGATTTTGGACTTTCGGGTACTAGGAGTCCAAGACTCTCGATCCTAGAACACAGTCCTCTCGGGTTCCCGAACTCTGAAACACTGAATTGTCGAAACATCCCTTCACATTATTTTGCGTTTCTCAACTTCGGGGGTTCTTAT
>SNQJ01S0080309.1:27176-37724 GCA_010110895.2 Picea sitchensis | reverse complement strand
TTTCCTTTTGGATACCATAATCCAAAATCTTATGTTCCTTTGAGATATCTGAAAATCCTCTTCACTGCTAATACATGTGATTCCTTTGGTGCTGCTTGAAATCGGGCCACTTGTCCAACTACCTGCATTACATCTCTTCTGGATGTTGTCACATATAGTAAGCTACCAATCATTGACCTGTATTGCCTCTGGTATGTAGACTTTGAATCATCATCTTTGCTCAACTTGCAACTGATTTTCATAGGAGTTGTAATTGGTTTGCAATCTTCCATTCCGAACCTCTTTAGCATTTCTCTGATATACTTAGTTTGAGAAAATAAAAATTCCTTGGTTTCTTTGACATATTTGAAGACCCAAAAACAAGGATAGTTATCCAAGTAATGACATTTCAAATTCATTCTGCATATCCTTTTCAAATTTCTGGCTTAACCTGCCATTAGTACTTCCAAAACAATATCATCAACATAAATTTCAATTAATAAAATATTACCTTGAGTTACCTTGATGTATAGGTTGTTGTCTGCGCTTCCTTTCCATAGTTCGTAGGGAGTTTTGTCATTGTTTTTGAGCATTACTCTATTTTGAATCTGAACTGATGTATGCACTACATGTGTCCAAAAAATATCTGTCAATTTGGAATCCATTAGCATTGTTCAAGCCATTTCCTATGTAATTATCATCCATTATGATAATGTTCCTTTGTCTTTGAACCACTCTCTGAACCAATATATGAATCCATGCTCTCTTCCACTATCATATATCTTTCCAAACCTGCTAAGTGTTCTTACAAATCCATCTCTATCCATACTGTCCAAGACTCTACTTGCACAACTATCCATAATGCTAACCCATTTATCACTATACTATCATGAAGTCTTGATTAATCTATCAAACTGTACTTTTGCTAACTAGCTGCTCTGAATCTGTCTTCTCAAACTATGCAAGCTACTCGAAGGATGGTTCTTTGGTCTGTCACAGCTATCACATAGACTCCCCCTGTCTAATATTCATTTTATTTGAGAGTCTCTAAGTCGGATGGCTCAGAACAATTGTTTCTTTAATGTGTATTCATCATCATCTTCATTGATAGATTCATCATCATCCTCATTGGTATATTCATTATCTCTCTGAGCTCTGACTTCTTTCTTTCTGTCTGTGGATTCATATTTCACTACAATTCCTGAAAGTACAATCTCTTGAACTTGTTCCTTATTTACTCGTCCTTCCTTTCTTTCAGTTATTTTCCAAACCTTTCTGTATCTGACATCTTTATTTTTCTCTGTAGAATTTTCTTCATCTTGTTTTATTGCCAATCTTGCGATCTCTGATACTTTGTTTTTGTTCACCAATTCTTCATGTTTTCTTATCCATAATTTCTTATATTTGATATCAGTGTTCTCTTTCGTGTAATTATTGATCATGCTTTTACAATCACTGGCTATGTGTCCATAGTTATGACATTTGTAACACTCAATGTTACATGCGACCACATAGGCACTTCTTGCTTGAACATTTCTTTTATAATCCTTGCAATCTGTAACCTTATGTCCAAAGTTAGTACAATAAAAAAAATGACCATAAAATAAATTTGCATACCTGGGAGTGAATGAACTTCTTTGTGGCATAGTCCTCCTAAATTTTTGCCTTGACTAGTCATGATCATGATTGAAGCTTCTTTGTGGCTTGAACATGGATGGTCTTCTTGAAGATGTATCTTCAATAGTTTTCTTAGATTCTGGTTGACCATGATTACTTCCTTTGAGTACTTCTGCATAACTCTTTCAATTTTCTTCATTCTTCTTTTCTAACAACCTAGAGTGCTTCTCTTCATTCTCTATAACTCATGTGGATGTTTCTGTCTCTTCAATGTTCTTGTTGAGCTTGACGATTTTACTTCTCAATGTGACAACTTCTTCTTCAATCTTTTCAACCTTTTCTTCTTTCTTCATTATCTAAGACTTCATGACTTCTTCTGTTCTTTTTTCTTCTTCAAGATGAATTTTAATGTGATTATTTATTCTTCAAGTCCTTTCTATTCTTGACCAAACTCTGCCTCAAGCTAGTTTAGATCGTTATTTCTTTCCTTAATATGATCTGTCAATATCCTCTCTTTCTCATTTCTGCTTCTTCCTTATGTGTTTCTATGCTGGTTTCCAAACACTACTTTTTCTATTCAAGATTTTCTTCGATCTTTCTGGCTTCTTCTAGCTAAGTTATTAAGTTCTCGATGACCTGTTGGGATTCTTAAAAAATGTGAACACTTTCCTTTTGTTTCATCAATTCTTTCTTGAGTGAATTTTTTTCTTTTCTTAGTTCATCTAAAGCACTAATCAATTCTTCTTCATAATTGTCTTCCTTTTCAATTAGTTTTTCTGTCTCATTTCCTTCATGGCATTCTATTTCAATATGTCCATGTTTTTCACAATTAAAACAAAATAACATACCTCTGGTGATTATGTACTCTTCATATTATGAATTTGCTTGACATGGTGAACATAATTCTTCTTGATTTGTATATGCATCTTCTTTGACATTTTCTGAATCTGTGATGGGTGAAGAATATATGTCATGTAACTTATCCCAAAGTTCTTTTGCTGATGAACATTTACCAACCTTTTCTCTTACCGGATTAGGTAATCCTTCCCAGATGAAATCCATTGCTATTTTGTTATTCTTCCTCAATTCCTTCTTGGCTGCCAAATATAATTTCCCTGTGCCTATAAAAATACTTAATTCCTTATGCTCCACATCTCATACATAAATCCATTCTGACCATTAAACATTGGTACTCCATTCTCAGAATAATCCATGATCTCCTTCCAATGGTTAAATTGTTTCCTGAAGGAATCGGATCTGATATCAATTGTTGGATTACTGGGGGGGGGGTTAATCAATAATAGAGCAATTTAATCCTTTTTAACCATATAATCCAAGTGTTATATCAATTTAGAATTATCATCCAATAACTGTAGAGTAAATAATCAATGAGAAAATGAACAATCATACAAATACATAGTACACCAATGTTTTACGTGGAAACCCAAAGCGGGAGAAAACCATGGAATGTTTTTTCTTATATGTCTTGAAGAATTAAATTCATTGGAAGCACCAAATTCCTTTTTTTCCCAACTGCAACTGGAAGGAGGCTCCATCCCCTTATTTTCTCAGGCTACAACCTGAGGGAAGCTCCAACTCCCCAATTCTCTAGCTACAACCAAAAGGAGGCTACAACCCTCTATGTTCTCTGGCTACAAATGGAAGGTGGCTACAACCATCTATCCTTGCTCCGTCCAACCACCATGATGTATAAGTAGAATGATGGAACCACTGTCACACTTTCAATATATATTGTTGTAAACCTGTACCAATCAACCTGTAATCAACCTGTACCATAAACAAGTGCATCGACCATGCACCAACCTGTACCTCAACCTATACCATAAAAAAGTGCATCAAACATGCACCAACATGTACCTCAACCTGTACCATAAACAAGTGCATCAACCATGCACCAAACTGTACAAAACCTGTACCATGAATAAGTTCATCAACCATGCAACAAACCTGTACAAAACCTGTACCATGAACAAGTGCATCAACCATGCACCAAACATGTACAAATAACCTATCACAACAACTTATCCAAACAACCTATCACAACAACCTATCTCATCAATATTATCAACCAAATCATATCTAGTCACCAATATCAATCACCAAGACAAATCTCAAAGATGTGCATCAACCAACCATAACACAACAACTCATAATCATCACCAAGATCAATATGTCTTTCTAATAATATAACAACACAAGTATGCTACATCATCCATAAACCACGTGTCAACAATACTACTAACAAGTGCCTCCAACCATGTACCAAGTATGTACCAATCATCTATCAACTACTCATTAACTATGACTCATCAAGATGTACCAACATCATCAACTATACACCTCATGTATGTGCCAACTCATCAACTACTTGTCTCAACCATGTACCCAACATGTACCTCAACCAAAATCCTTCATCAATTTCATCATCCAAATACGATTTGTAACTCTGTAATAGACCTGGTGTATATGATCACACACCTGCAAACCTTCCTTAACTTTAACAACAAGAGACTAGCATTTTCATCAAACTTTACTTTAGTCTCACATGACTAGTTTTGGATTAGTCAACAACCCTAACTTGAAATAATCATAACTATGTACTTGTAATGAATAAAGTTATGAAAATAGTACACAATGTTATTCATTGTGTTTTATGCAATTCCTCCATGTGTCACTACTTGTAACCTTTCATAAAAGGAGTTATAGCAAAAATGACATACCTTGTTGAATTATGGCTTATTCTAGATAACGAACTTGTAGAGTGTGCCCCGCACGGAATATTTGTTGTATGGATCTGAAAATTTTACACAGAATAATACAGACTGTACTCTAACCAAATTTTGTTTTCTTACGTAATTTGGATTTGTTATGAATAAGTTATGATGTTTTTACCCGAAACATCTGTTTTAGACTAGTTTCAGGACAAGCCACAAACCCTATTTTCCACGGAGTGTACCTACAAAACTAAAATGACCCACAAGCTTAAATTCGTACCACATCTACTTGGATATGTTTTCTCAATGGAATATAAATTTCAAGGTCTGAAGCATTCTAGAAAACAACTTATTGTGAAAATGGTGAGATGACCTGTAAATAACATACCTTAGAAAGCATCACCAAAAGAATTTATCCTCCCTTGAATTTCAACCTTCTTTACTTCACCTTCTCTCTGAAATTCGGCTTAGATATCCTTTGGTTACCTCAGTCACTTGTAGATATTCAATATTCTCTAGTGTGATATAAAATTATAGTGCCTTGTGTCTTATTTATACTTTCATGTAGCTTCCTCAAGGGGTTCCCTTTTAACCATCTTAACCCACTTTCCTTATTTTAGGGCTAACCCACTTCTAACCACTTGTCAACTTAGTAATTTCTCCATTAAATTTATTATTTAAATAATGTATTTTGTATTCAATTTTAATTATAGTACAATCATCACTTCACTTTATTATTTACCTTGTAAAAATCTCTTAAACCACTTTGACTACTTTGACCTTTTGGGGCTTCTAGATGACTCATGAGGGTTATCCAACTTCACATGGCCATAATTCTCTAACCGTGAAGAGTTATGTGACATTCCACATACCACTGGAAATGGCATGACATGTACTATCCATATAGAATAGTCTTGCCTTCAAATATGTTGGCCCTTGATCAAGTTTTGGGAGATCCTTGGTCAAGTTTGACCTATTTTGGGACTTCGACAGCCTGTTGAAGGAGGAGCGCAAGATGAAGTAGAGATCGCGGGATATCGGGCCTTTTTTGGGTCCTTTTTGGGATTTGGGAATATGTAACGGGTATGGGAATGTCATCCCATGGGTTTACCCATGCTTAGGCCTAGTTTGTAATATATAAATAGATGTCTAGGCGATATAAGGAAAGAGGGAAAGAGGGGAAGAGCCATCTATGTGATGTTGTGCTAAGTGCAAGTGTGGCTTGTAAATGCTTTGTGCATACTGTGAGATACTTACAGAGCTAAGTGCAAGTGGTTGTAACATACTATGAAGGGATTTGTGCTGTAACGTAAGGAAGGAGGATCTAGCGAGGTGCGCAGATCTCCTGTCCTATGCGGAGTAAGTTTTTTGTGGCTCTATGCATGTATCTGATTGAAGAAGCTAATAAAAAGAAGCATTGGTGGATGTAGCTCCAGGGTGGGGGTGAACCACATATATGATGTGTTTCTCTACTTTGTGCGATGTGTTGGTGTACTTATGTGTTATCTGCTAAGTACTTGACATAGATAGATAGATAGATCTGTTTATACTTTGTGCTTATGATGAATCTAGATGCTAGATCTGACCTCTGTGAACTTGTTTAGTGCTTGAATCTGCTAGATCTAATCTAATTCCTTATGATTAGTGCTTAGATACATTAGATCTAGGTGAATGCTACGATGCTCTGTTTTATCTGCGGAGTAGATATTGGTTAAATATTGATGAAGGTTTACTGTTGAGTGCTCTGTTAAATACTAGAATCACAGATATGTGTCCGAGCTAAGGTTTCATACATCTGAGTCCTGCAACCACCCCTTCCTCTACCTCAGGTTAGAATTCATCTACTTCGCAGGTGTTTCCAAAAGGGTCGGTAGTTAGGGTTTTGTTGGTGCGTTGTTGTAGTGTTGAACCCTGGGTATGCCCCTATGCCAACAAATGGTTCCGTTGCCGGGACTGAAACTGTGATTGCTGGGAACCGAGGAAGAATAAGCTTTGTGCAAAGATTCGACCTCAAACTAAGAAAGCCCCATGCATAGATCTGTTTCCCTAGTGCACAACATTCTTCTTGACTTGTGAAGCTCTATGCTAAGAAAAGAGGTCAGATCTGAAGAAAAGAGGTAAGATCTGCAAGCTTTGTGCTCTGATAAAGGTAAGAATAGTGAAAAGTTATAGATCTGAAAGCTTTGCGCTCTATAGAAGTAAGACAAGTGGAAAATTGTGTTTCTAAAGCATGGATCTAGGTATGTTTGATAGATTCTAGCCTAGCTCGAAAACTAGGGTACTGGTGGATGAAAGAAGGTTTGACATGAGTAGATCTAATAAGAATAGTGAAAGATATGTTATACCTATGCATAGAAAGAATATTTGGACTAACAAATGGATATAGGATCCTAGAAATAATTTTTTGCAGGTTAGCTCTTACGATCCTAGTGCATAGTACCAAAAGGGTTGGAGATCAGTTAAAATAAAGAGAGGATTAACCCTGTGTTATAGTTGCAGAAAACCAGAACATCTTGCTAAGGAATGCCCTGGGAGAAGACCTAGTTGTATTTGTTGTAAAGCTATGGACCATGAAGTATTGGAATGCCCTAGAATGATTGCTAAAGTTGACAGAATGAATTTGAACCAAGAAAACCCTAAAGTAGATCCAAAAACTAAGATTATGGAAGAATCTAAGGAAGAATCAGAGAAATTATTGTTACAGATGAGAGAAACCCTGAATGACCACTGACATGTCAAATTATCAGAGATATTCAAAGAAAAATAATGCATTGAAGAAAGATTAGGAGACTTCGACGTTGACTGTGTTCTAGATGAGGAAACACAGGTGAATGTTATGACAGAGAGAACCTGGGAACTTTTAGGAAATCCTGCTATGGTTCCTTCGCTGGGAGGAATAGGATTATCTAGAGGAAAACTAATAACCCTATGTGGTAAGCTCGCTCATATACCTATGAATGTCAATGGAACTTCGACAGAAGAAGATTTTGAGATCATTAAATTTATTGAGGACATCACTCCATTTACCATGTTATTAGGAAGACCTTGGATTGAAAGAGATCAAGCCAGAAGGAAGGAAGAAGAAGAAGTCTTAGAGCAGAATAAGAAAGAGTTAAAATATTTTATAACTAAAAAGATCGCACACTTGATTGAAGAACAAGAGAACATATCACAACTATTTAACAACAACGACATAGATACAAAAGTTGCAAGAACACTAGAGGACCCACAAAAGATTAAAATACCTATCCTAGATAAAAATGTAGTATTACCCTTGAATCCTAGGAAAGAATCTCAACATCGTGAAGTCACTATGTCAAAAGAAGATAAGAATCAGGATGGGAAAAGGAATACTGAGATGAAACTCACTGGAAAGAAGGCTAGAAAGCTAAGTAAGAAGAGAGCTATGATCGAAAAGTTGTAGAAATATCCAGAAGGAACCTTGTAGAAGGAAAATTTGCAATATTGGAGCTTCGTCGGGATATCAGCATAGCGATACATGACACTTCACCATGGAGAAGCAATATAGCCATTGGGGACATTATAACCATTGGACCAATGATCTGAATGGGTAGAAAGGCATTTATGACCAGACAACTCACCATCAGACCATTGGGACCGTGCCATAACGGACAGAATAGAGTTCAGGAAGGCTTCATACCCGTTCCAAGCGACCCATTGTTGAGTTACCTATTTATCCCATCACACCATGCACCGAGAACATTTTTTCTAAACAATAATTTGAGCCCGCGGACTAAGTTGATCTTGTATAGTGATCATCACATTGTTTCCATCTATTCCATTGTAGTGTCTAAGTTAATATGAACCCGATCTAGTTAATCCCGAGCGCGTATGTCCGAGGAGATCAACGCACTCGAATAATCTGTGATAGAAGTACTCCTCGACCTGATGACTGAAAGAGTCATGTCGAGGAGAGGATTATCTATAGGTGTACAGGCTTCAACCACAAGAACAATGCAAGCATCTCCGTCGACCGCTCACGGAGCTAGACCATCCCGACCATCAGATGAAAAGAGAACCAAGCACAGGGATGATCTCTCGAATGCCAAATTGATCCCGACTATATTACCCACCTACATACCACCTCTGAGCGACGTAGTAAATCGAGATAGTGTGCCTAGATATTTTGAGTACCCTTGGTCACTGCAAACCTCCTGAAGGGGATCCACGCAGTTCAAGAAAACCAAGACAAGATTGTAGCGTTTAAGTTCAACGACTTCAACCTTGGCGACCAAAAAGTCTATAACATGCTCGTCCCACATAAGTACCTGACCAGAATGAAGAGGAAGAATTCAAATATAATCCCCCAGACATGGACCCATAACCTGGTGCATTCCACCCTGTTAGCACTAGGAATCACCTTCAGATTGCATGGAAGGAAAGCCCAATACCCATCAGGTTTATATGTGAATGTAAGAGTGTTTTGTAGGGTCAAATGGAAAAGAACTCAAAATGATAATGTTCCAACTCAGATAACAAGGCTAGCATGCACCAACAATCAAGGTCTTGGCTAACTTCAATCAATAATTGGGAGTAAATATGAATAGAAGGAATACTTGAAAGAGAGGAATGTAGGGGTTGCTATAAACATCAGGTCTACAAAAGCCAAAGGAACAAAGTTTCTTAATACAAGATCTTCTTGAACTCAAAAACTAAGGAAGCTAAATAAACTTCATGATAATAATATGATCAAACATCCATCATAACATCAACATAATCATTCATGTGAATCACTCAAAGCATGGACATTTATCATCAAAAGCAAATAAATTGAAAGAGAAGTTGATTTCTATTAGTCAAAATGTCTTAAGTCCAATACATAGCTAGATCACAGTCACTTCATCAAAATATTACAGTCTAAGGGAGCCTTTATCAACCATTAGAACCTACTAAATCATTTCAACTATCTATTCATAACAAAAAGGGCGGAAACAGCTGGAGGTATGAGATGGCCTCCTTCCCTCTAAAATCTCTAGGAATTTATTTAATCTAACAACTTGATCAACCAACTATGATATAAAATAGGAAAAGTTTGGTGACTAATCCAACCAAACTTTAAACTGATTTGATTCCCTTTGCTGCGCAACTCCCTGTTGCCATGTGTCTTTCAGGAGAATGTGGTTGTCCTCGTGATGCTAGCTGCTGCTTCTGCAATTTTCTCCATCATCATCCATCCAAAAAGTTGTTGGCCTGACATTCCTGGATCCCTGGTGTCTATTGGTAACTTCTTTAGGTAGTATCTTGAGTATCATATTTCCCAACTGGGAAAATAGAAAAGGTAGCACATTTAAGTAGTGCCACTGTGTTGCATATGTGTGCAAAACTTTTTTCTCTGTGAAATATTAGGTAGCACCTTTACGTAGCGCCACTGTGCTACGCTTGTATGTAGACTTTGTTCTCTGTGAAATATTAGGTAGCTCCATTGTGTTGCGTCTGTGTGAAATTTTATTCTCTGCCATATATTAGGTAGCGCCTGTAGGTAGCGCCACTTATGTTGCGTCCGTGTGTAGGTTTAGGTAGCATTGTCAAAAACGCAACACCTCCAATCTTGAACGTGTGCAGAGCAAGTGATGGTCTTTCATAATGTCAAACCCATTGTACTTAGGTGTCTTGGTAGTATAGTAGGTAGTGCATTTTACCACTGAGGGAGTTATCACTTAGAAAAAACCCAAAACTCTGATAGTTAAATGCTTAGAAGCATGTATAGATGGCAGAGGTAATATTTGAATATCAGCTAACTCTCCCAAAAAGGAACCATCCTAAAAAATGGGGCTTACCTTTCACCAGTTATTTTTTCACCTTGACACTTAACCTCACACTCTTTCTGGTAGAAAGAGGATCTCCATTTGGCACAACAGACTTCTTCTTCTTAGCAATGACATGATTTTTCAGTGTGTTTGTGCTCTCCTTAACTGCTAGTTTGTCATTTTCAATGGCAACTTCGATCAATACCTGTAAATTTATTTGGTCTACCTCATCTTGAAAGTGTTGCAACTCTGCCTCTAGCTTCCTGTTCTGAGACTGAAAGCCTCTGTTCTTCCTGTAAAGATTCTTTAGCTGTCTATGAAGGGGCTGGGCCCCTCTTGCTGCAAACCTTGCCAAATCAAGGGTGTGACTGTAGCCATCCATAAGCTCTGTCATCTTGGCTCTGTCATACATGGCTTCCTTTTTCAATTGAGCCACCTCTTTTCTTGCA
>SNQJ01S0080309.1:0-10215 GCA_010110895.2 Picea sitchensis | reverse complement strand
TTTTTTTTTTTTTTCAGTATCAACCTCTTTTCTTGCAGATCTGACTTCTTTCCTTCAGATCTGTCCTTCCTTCTTCAACACAGATATTTTTAGATCAAGTGGATCACTGCACACTAGGGCATAGATCCACGCACAGAGCTTTCACAATTTCAGGACGAATCTTTGCACAAAGCTTCTTCTGCTCAGTTCCCAACAATCACAGTTTTAGGTCCTGGCAACAGAACCATTTGTTGGCATAGGGGTAGACCCAGGGTTCAACGCTACAACAACACACCAACAAAACCCTAACTACCAGCCCTTTCGGAAACACATGCGAAGCATCTGAAGTCTCACCCGAGGTAGAGGAAGGGGTGGTTGCAAGACTTAGGTGTCTCCAACCTTAGCTGGGACACAGATCTATGATTACAAAACTTAGCAATCACTTAGCATAGATTATTCATCAATATTCAACCCTTACGATACTTCACAAATAGCACAGAGCATCGCAGTATGTACTTAGATCTAAGACAATTCAGCACTTAGCCACAACAAGATAGATTAGATTCGGCAGATCAAGCACTAAGCATCTTACATACCAGATCTAACATCCATTCATACCTCAGAAGCACAAAGCATAAATAGATCTATCTAAACACATCAAAGCACTTAGCAAAGGAAGAGACAAACACATCAGGTCGAGGCATAGAGCACAACATGCAGATTTACCGTGGTTCACCCCCACCCTGGGGCTATGTCCACAAAGTCTTCTTCTTTATTATCTTCAATTAATCAGGTTACAGCACAGAACCATCCAAATCCCTCTTCGCATAGGATAGAAGATCCGCGCAGCTCGCTAGATCCTTCTTCCTTACGCTAAAAGCACAGATTCTTATACAATATCCCGCACTTAGTCTCTTACAGTATGCACAAAGAATTTACAATCATTACCAGCACTTAACACAACTCGCAACTCTTCGATCACATAGATCCCACTCTACTACTCTTCTCCCCCCTCCCTTTCACTTACTTCGCCTATACATTTATTTATACATACAACAGTGGGCCTAAGCATGGGTAAACCCACAGGCCGACATCCCTTTCCCATTACATTATCCCCAAAAACCCAAAAAGGACCCAAAAAGGGGTCTAGCTTCCACGATTTCCACTTCGCGTTGCGCTCCATCTTTGACAAGCTGTCGAAGTCCCAAAAATGGTCAAATAGGACCAAGTGTTCTTCAAAACTTGGTCAGGGCCAACAATACCTCCCATGATAATGCTGATGTGACACATCTCTCTCCTCACTCATGACCTCACAAGCATGCCTCATTGTCCTCGCTTACCTATTTAATCATATTTTTTAATTAGAAGCGTTGCCTACTCATCAGGCAGTTCTGTAACGCCTGTCACGTTTATCATACCACCACCCCAAGTCATGATTGCCACGATTGATACCATATCCCTTGTTTTCAGTGCCAGAAGTCAGTTAAAGTGCTTTCAAAAGATCTTGCATTTATATTCTTTGATAACCGTTTCTAATTTTGAAAACTCAACAGTGTTGCGCTGCGTGAATTCGCCAGTACTGATCGGGTGACCGCATGTCAACCAGATCTTACTACTGTGCAATATTCCAGGGCCGAAGTTTCCTCATTTTCATCCTAAGATTGCGTTGAAGAGGTCAACAGGTGTCTACTACGTAGGTATCCACTATTACCTCCTCTGCGTATTAATCCCCACAGGAAATTTGTGCTCGGGTTTTTGTTTTGCTAAGTTTGCACAGCAGTAAAAGATTCATCTTTGTATTATAGCCTCATCTCCTCTCTTTTTCAGACCTGTAAACCTCATGGCCCGTATATGAGTCAGATTTATGTTGTCTACCTTAGCCCTTGAAGTTGCAATCTTTAGACTAGTCTATCCTCTGCGTATGCGTTGCGCTACCTAGAGGCGTTGCTTAACCTCTCGCTACTTCCCCTACCTCCTTTCATCTCGAAATTAAAAATTTTACTCAGTTGCATAGGGTCACCCTTGCATATTTGAAACCCCATTCAAAGTCTCCTAAGCATTACCAAACCTTTTAAGAGCCCTCATTCTGAACCATGGAGACCCCTAAATCGAAGAAGGCACATAAGGGAGGCAAGATAGTTAGGACAAAACCAGTGGACATGCTTCTTTTTAATACAGAACCCATGGAAAGAGAGGCCTTTCAAAGAGTAGGGTGCCTCTTCTTCTATCAGAACATGCAAAGAGGCCATCCAGAGGTAGCAAGACAGTTTGCATTGCAATTTGATGGTAAGAAAACTAAGGTTGGGGATTTGGAGTTTGAAGTGACTGAAGCCTCCATCTCAGCTACAACAAGGATCCCCATTACAGGTGAAAGGTGGTTCAAATCCATGGCTTTGAGTTCATCTTATGCCAAAGATATCTTCAAACCTGAATATCAAGCCAATGACCTGTCCAAAAGTATGCCAAGGAGCCAATTGATTGAACAATTTGACAGACTACTGAAGATCATACAGAGATATTTTACTTGTGAAGGGAGATTCAACACATTATACCAGTACCATATAAGATTTTTGCTACATTTTACTGGTAAGATTGAGATGAATATTCCTTATTACTTGTTGAGGAGTATAGGTAAGATGTCAGACGGGATACAGGCCAAATCTAAAGATGTGGATTCTAGCCTTTTCCACTCTGGATTAATCAGAATGTTAGTATCTGAGGAATTGGGCAAGAAAGATATTTCATGGGAGCATTTTGTGGTTACCTCTCATTTTAAGTTGGATCTAGCACCCACTCCTCAATCACGGAGGGAAATTTCTTTGTCACCTACTAGTGCTACCAAAGCAGGGACCAGTAGGAAGAGAAAGGGCAGAGCCCCTGTTCAAGTGTCAGAGGTCAACAAACAGGTCATTGAAGCTAAGGAGGAAGTTTGTCCTTCTCCACACAGAGATTTTTCACCACCTCCTCCACCAGGGTTAGAAGAGGTGGCTCCTTCTACCAAAGCTACATCTAAGAGAGGGAAGAAGCTTATCTTTTCCCCTTCTCCTCCAGCATTCGAAATCAAAGGTAAAAGACCTTTCACAAGGTCATCAATTCCTAAGGAGGATTATAGAGAGAAGTCCTTACCAGAGATCCCTATTCAAAATAAGAAGGGGAAGAATATTGAAAAGCATATAGAGGAGAAATTAGAAACCCTTGTACAAAAGAAGAAGGGTAAAGGTGCTAAAGGACCTTTGGAGAAGAGATATGAGACCTCTGAGAAAGGCATTGAGAAGCCTGTCGAAAGAAAACAAGAATCCCTTGTACAGAAAGGTAAAGGTACTAAAATACCTTTGGAGAGAAAAGAGGAAACCCCTGTGAAACACTTTGAGGAGCATGTGGTAAGAAATGAAGAAACCACTATGCAGAGAAAGAAGGGTAAAAGTAAGGCCACTGAGAAACCTGATGAGGTGGAAAAAACACTTCCCATGCAGGAGGAAGAGGAGTCTGAGGAAAAGACTATTAAGACTGAGTATTCTACTCTCCCTCCTGACAGTTAGACCTACAAAAGACTTATCAAGAAGCATAGAGATGCAAGGAAAGAAATACCTCGTCTTAAAGCAGAAGACAAGGTCCACTTAGCTCAGATGGAAGAGCTCATGGCTGGCTACAATCATACCCTTGACTTGGCAAGGTTTGCAGCGAGAAAGGCTCTGCCCCTTCATAAACAGCTAAAGAATCTTTACAGACAGAACAAAGGCTTTCAGTCTCAGAAAAGGAAGTTAAAGGCAGAACTAAAACACTTTCAAGATGAGGTAGCCCAAAGGAATTTACAGGTGTTGGTCGAAGCTGCCATTGAGGATGATAAACCAACAACTAAGGAGAGCACAGCTACACAGAAGAACCCTGTCAATGCTAGGAAAAAGAAGTTTGTTGTGCCAATTGAAGATCCTCTTTTTACCAGAAAGAGTGTGAGGCTAAGTGTTAAAATGACAAAATAGTTGGTAATGGTAAGCCCCATTTTTTAGAATTGTTCCTTTTTGGGAGGGCTAACTGATATGCACATACTAGTTGTGCCATCTATACAAGCTTCTAGGCATTTAGCTATATGGATTTTGATTTTTTGCTAAGTGATAGCTTCACCCAGTGGTAAAAGGCACTACCTATGGTACGGTCAAGGCACCTAAGTAAAATGGTTTTGTCATCATGAAAGGACACACACTGCTCTGTACATATTCAATATTGAAAGACGTTGCGTTTTATCAATGCTACCCAAACATGTATACAGACGCAGCGTAAGTGACTCTACGTAAAGGCGTTGTGTAATATTCCACAGAGAACAGAATTGGCATACAGGTGCAACACAGTGGCGCTACCCACAGGCGCTACGTAATATTTGGCAGGGAGCAAGTTTACACACAGGCACAACACAGGGGCRCTACCTACAGGCGCTACCTAATATTTCAACATAGGACCAATGTTGGCGCATATATGCAGCACCGTGGCRTTACCTACAGGTGCTACTTTCTCTCCTTGTTCTATTTTACGGTGCGCTACCCAGAGTTGATACCGAAGGAAGTTGCCAACAAACACCAAGAATCTAGGAGGACTAGACCAACATCTTTTGGATAAGTTGATGATGGAGAAAGTTACAGAAGTAGCAGTTGGCATTTTGAGGACAGCTATAGGCTCCAAAAGGACACATGGAAAAGTAGGATCTGAGAAGCAAAAGAGGATCAAAGCATTTAGAAGCATGATTGGATTAGTCACCATCATTTCCCTGTTTTATAGCATAGGTTGTTATTCTAGTTTTTAGAACAAATAAATGTTTAGATATTTTCAAGGGAAAGAGGCCAGCTCGTACCTCCAGCTGTTGCCTCCCTTTCTTGTTATAAATAGATAGATCAATTGCTTTAGTGGGTTCGGATGGTTGAGCAAGGCTCCCTTTACTTGTAATATTTTGATGAAGTGACTATGATCTAATGGTGTACTGGACTTAAGACTTTTTGGCTAATAGAAATCAGCTTCTCTTTCAGTCTATTTGCTTATGATGTTAAATGTTCATGTTTTGAATGATTCACATGAGTTATTGTGGTGATGTTATGGTGGATGTTTGATCGTTATATTATCATTATGTTTATTTAGCTTCCTTAGTTTCTGATGTCAAGAAGATCTTGTGATTAGAAACTTTCTTCCTTAGAATTTTGTAGCCCTGATGTTTGCAGCAGTCCCTAGACTCCTCTCACTCAAGTCTTCCCTTTGTTTATACTTACTCCCAAACTACTGATAGAAGTTATCCAAGACCTTAATTGTTGGTGCATGCTATCCCTGTTGTCTGAGTTAGAACATTACCATTTGAGTCCTTTTCCATTTGACCCTTTAAAAGACTCTTTCATTCACGTATAAATTGATGGGTACTGGTCTTGCCTTCCATGCAATCTGAAGGTGACTCCTAGTGATAACATTCTTGGCACCGTTGTCGGGGATGATTTGAAGACTTTTCCCTGGGATTAAAACGACACGGTATTCTAGTTCTAAAGGTGCATTAGAAATCAGTATTTCGAAGATTGCAGACTGCACCTGGCGACTCCATTGTTTTAGCTCTGGCACCTAAAGGCAGACATACGAGATCAAATCCACAGATACCTTTGGTAACACCTGAGGCTGACCCATAGAAGATAATCAAGAAGGGAAAAGCTTCCCGGAAAAAAAAAATATGTTGCTGCTACAAGTGCTTCTGGTCAGTTGCATGATTCTACTCTTGATACTCCAGTTGTTTTATCAAGTAATATTCCTTTATCTTCTGTTGAAGTATCTAAAAAGCTTGATTTTGAAGAGTTTCCTGTTGAATACTCTTCCTTTGAGACTAAATTGAAAGAGGAAAACATTGATATATTTTCTTCCCCTGATATTGAGAAGTGTTTCAGTCTTGATAGTTTTGACAATTTCCCTACTTTAGGTTTTGCTACACCTCTTTCTGTTAAAAATTTTACTGCCAGAGAATTAGGAACTTCATTCCCCTCTCAGACCTTACCATCCTCTTCAAAGACTCAACCTTCTATTGTGAAAACTGAAACCCCCCCTTCATATGTTCCTTCCTCTCCTAATCTACATACAGTCAAGTCTCCTTCTCCTTCTCGTTCACCAAGAATCCAAAATCAAATGGCAGTTGTTAACCCCCATGCTAATAGGATGGATGTCATAGTGGTTGCAAGATATGCTCCTCTACTTTTACCTCAGCCACTGAATGCTCTTCCCCCTGGAGATTATTTGAAATACATGCCTAAGTTCACGGGAGAAGAAGATGTAACAGCTAAGGAACATCTTTTTGCTTTCTACAACTATGCAGATAACCAAAATATTGAAAATGAAGATGTTTGGATGAGGGTTTTCGCCCAAAGCCTGTTTGGTGAGGCTAGGAAGTGGTTCATAGGTCTAGCCCCTAGATCCATTACTGGTATTGAGGCATTGGATGAAGCCTTCTTGAGGCATTGGGGTGACAAAAAGGATTTTTTGTACTACATCACCGAATTTGGATCTTTGAAAAGGAAATAAGGAGAGTCTGTCTCTGACTTTTCTAAAAGA
Organism: Picea sitchensis; assembly: GCA_010110895.2. NCBI lineage: Eukaryota > Viridiplantae > Streptophyta > Pinopsida > Pinales > Pinaceae > Picea > Picea sitchensis. The sequence goes on along the minus strand of SNQJ01S0080309.1, from coordinate 3,672 downwards.
TTTAACAAAATGTACAAGAAGATCCCTGATGACATAAAACCCATTGAAACCATGGCAAAAATCACTTATGCCAGTGCTTTTGATTCCGAATTCTGCCTCCTTTTGAGAGAAAGAAGGTCGCCTTCTTTGGTTCATATGCAAGATGTTGCCTTAGAGGTAGAATCCAACATAGTGGCCTCAGATAAACTCAGGGGGAAATCTGATAGGGATAGGAGAAAAAGCAAAGTTGAAGCTTCCACTTGTGATTCCTCTGTTGTCCATTCTCAAGTAGATGAGTTGACCAAATTAGTAAAATCTCTCTCCACTAAAATTGAGAAATTAAAATCAGAAGGGAAACTGACATATAGAAATGCTCAAAACAATGATAACAGAGGTAACTATAGGAGACCAAATAACACTCCCCAAATCTTTCCTAGGGATCCTAGAAACAGAGAGAGAGATGATCAAAGGGTACAAGCTCCTTTGCAAAATAATTTAGTGGCAGATGAAGAAGAAGAGGAGGTTGAAGTTGATCCTGAGATTCACTGTTTAGGCGATACTTCCCCATCCCCACACTTGACTCAATCCTCTTATAAGCAATCTTTAATGGATATTCAAATTAATGAGTTAAGCAAGGGAGAGAAAGCAAAGGAAAATCCTAGTAGATATAATCTGAGATCTAAGAAGAATGTAGAAAAAATTGATGCCCCTAATCAGCCTATTCAAAAAGAAGATTCTATCAAGGCTGTGACAGTGAGAAGCAAGGAAAAAGACTCTCAAAACCCACAAGTTTTGATCAGAGATCCTCATCTTGAAACCAAAGAGGTCTTGAAGCCTTCCCCTTCCTTCAGTTTTGAGAATGAGATCCAGAAAATAAAGATCCATGTACCTTTTTTGGAATTGATAAAAAATGAGGATTTTAAAAAATATTTATCCAAAATGTTGTAGCCAGAATCATCTCCAAATGCCATTGATTCCATAAATCTGCAAGATGAACTGCCTTCCACCCTCAAACCGATGGCCAAACATAGGTTGTCAATCAGATGATTGTGCGCATATTGCACATGTATAACTCTAAGCATTCGCGTACATGGGATGATATTCTTCCCTATGTTCAACATAGCTACAATAGGGCTCTCCATAGCTCCACCAGCCATAGCCCCTTTCAGAAGGGGTTGAGATTCCAACCCTTGGGTCCCATTGATGTTTCACTACCTCTTGCAACAACACAGACAAATTCTCCCCATGTTCAGTCTAAGGCTGACAAAGCCACCAGATTCATTGAGCAGATTCAACACATCTACTAACAAGTCCATGAGATTTTGTAGAAAGCCAATGCTAAGTACAAGCAGTTCCATGATCAACACTAGGTACCACACCAGTTGCAGGTGGGAGACAAGGTCTGGTTACATTTGCAGAAAGAGCGCCTTATAGGGCCCTATCGGAAGCTCTGCCACTTCACTATGGGTCTTACACTATCACCAAGGTTGTGGGTAGAAATACTTTTGAGCTCAACACTCCACCCTTCTTTGGCTTCCACCCAGTGTTCAATGTGGACCTCCTTCGGCCATATTTTCCACCATTATTGAACACCTCAAAGATCGCAGAGTAGTTGGCACCAACAGAGATCAACCCTGATTGCATGGAACATGCATCCATTGATCATATAGTGGACACACGGGTCAAGGGCACTCACCAGCAGAGGATCCAACTTTATCGGGTTGTCAAGGCAGGGCAACTCCTCCACCAAGGCAAGTGGCTCACCCGGGGCCAAATTCAGCAGAAGTTTCCTCACCTGATGGGGGCACTCAATGCAATGGATACCATTGCTTCATAAGGGAGGAGTACTGATCCAGGTGGATATTGGTGGCCACCCACCTATTCCAACTGGTTCCTCTTGACAATTTTTAGTTCAACATGTTCTTCTGTAATTCTTTGTAATTGTGGGTTCTACACTTCCAGGGATGTCTGAAGCCCTACATAGCTTCCAGGTGGAGATTGGTGGCCTCCCACCTAATCCAACTGGCTTATTTTGGAATTTTTCATGTTAGTACATCTTTATGTACTTTCAAGCCCGTTTTGGGGCCCTAAACAGTGTTTTTTTGGCTTGCCACAATCAAACTGTAGACAGAGTCAGCGTTTGATAGCATAATGAGTATTTCTCTAAAAGACCTTTCCAATGGGCTATAACGCGCCTAAAATGGAGGTCGTATCCAAAAGTTACGACCCTGGGAAGTTGAGGTACCAACTTACCCATAGGGGCCCACATAACTTTTGGCATTTCATCTCCTAGGGTTAGGTTTTTGGATGTCTAGGGTTTTTTCATTCACAAGTAATGTTAAAAAGGCCTCTGGAGCCTCATTGTAATCATTCTGCTCAGACGGATGCACGTAGCAGCCACATCTCTTCTCAGAGATAGCTACCACCATTCAAGCAAGTTGTTTTCAGTTCTGCAGGTTTACAGTTTTAGCCTATTTCATTTATTCGATGGAAGTTATTGTTCACTGTATATCTATGTTGTTCTATGTATCTCTTTGTTATTGTATTCAATATGTTATCCATTTCATTCCGCTCATAAATCTGGATCAGTTGTAGAAAAATGGTTGCCCTTGCATTTGCTTAACCTTTGATTTTGCAAGTCTGGCATTGTTTTTGGGAGATTTTAAAGTCACATGGGTGGATGACCATGTGAAAAGAATGACAGATGATGAATCAATCGATTTGGTACTATCCACGTGGTCAAAATTTGTATCCCATGTGGCCTCTATGGCCACACGACTCTTATCAAGCCTCCACGTCCATTGCATATGTGCTACATGTTGCTTTCTAAGGCTTCCAATGTGGTCCATTGATATGTGCAACATGGTGGTTGGATGTCTACCAAGTGGTGTTTAGTAAATCTCACACGTGGTCTATTAAATCTCTAACATGTGCCCGATTGATCTTTGCAACAAGCCCCACATGGTCTGTTGGATCTATGACATGTGGTGGATTGGGTCGTTGCCAAATGAGGCTTTGATAAGCCTCCACATGGTCTGTTCTTTCTCCAACACATGGTCAGTTGATTGTTTCCAAGTGCCATCCAGTCAAGCCTCCACATGGTATTAGTTTCATTGATATGTCTTTAAACAACTGAAATAATTGAATTATTTTTTCTAATAAAAAGTGTTATTACATCACATTGTATCAATAGTAATTAAACCACACAATAAGGAACAATATCATATTTTTTTAATATGTTTTGTTTTTAATTATTTTATATGTGACAATTTCATGCAAAAACCACATGAAGTTAGTCATTTCATAGATATCTACCCATCACAAAATAACAAAATTATATTTCAAATATTAACAATCATTTTTCAATTTTCAAAATATTAAGTTTGATATATAAATATTACAAAACTTTAATAAACTTAATAAAAAAATTAGTCCATTGTAAACTTATTAAAAATCAAACTAATTTGATTAAAATTCAATTACAATATACTCTATCTTATAGAAATATAATAAAGTAAAAAAAACATGAATTTATGTGTTGGTACAAACCCAATCAATTTTCCACCAATAGGTGCGAATGGAACCAGGTGCAAGTCCAAAGTAACTTTCACCGCATAGATAAGCCTCTCATAGCACAACAACTTAGCAAAATAATTTTATAAAAATATTTATTAATAAGAAAATTAAAAACTT